>FIZR01022290.1:0-24203 GCA_900060175.1 Ferrisia virgata
ATTTTTCTACACCATTAAAGATGATTCTTCTCTCGGTGAAGTAACTCCGAATTAAACGAAAGAGATAATGAGGTGTTACTCTTTTGTTAAGTTGTTTTGAGATATCACACCATCTGGCATTATCAAAAGCTCCTTTGATGTCAAGTGAGATGATTGCTACTAGTTTGTAGTATTTCAGAAACCTGTGAATCCTGTTCACTGCTGCATTAACTGCTTTTTCCCAATTAAGATTGCAGCGAAAGCCATATTGGCGATCATGTAGAGGAGAGTTTTCATCCATGTGAATGTGTAGTTGAGTGGCTATAACTCGCTCAAACACTTTACCAGCAGTTGGAAGCAGGGTGATTGGGTGGTATCATACGGCACGAAGTGAATCTTTCTCAACCCTTGCTAAATCTATATCCCAAATTTCAACTTCCTAGCTCAATTTGGAGGGGTGATAAGCATGAGACAAATACAAAAAATAAGAAAACTCGCCCAGAAAACAAGAGGAGACAATGGATCTGAAAAGTCGAAACCCTCAGAAGACAAATCTATGGTCTCAATCAAGTCCATACATCAAATTTCAACTATCTGTCTTATTAGGGAGGGAGGAGGGCGGTAGGGGAGGAACCTCACTTTTTCCAAGGTCAAAAAGGGAAAACCGCTCATATCTCCTCTCCTAATTGACCTAAAAGGCTGATCTTTGGATATGTTATACAATTTTGGGTTATCTATCGATTGGCCCGAAAAAGAACAATTTTTAAAATTTTAGCCCCTCAGCACCCCTTTCTCCACATATGGGCACAACTAAATTTTGACATGAGGTCATTCCCATTGCAGAATATTAAATGGCCCACCAATTTAAGCCTATTTTTCAAATTTGATTGATTTTGGACGGTAAGGGAAAAGTGGATATGTATGATTTGTAATCATGTTTTCAAACGTAAAAGACAGTTTGATGCGATATTATGAGTGGAAACCTGATCCTCATCTTCATTATTTCAACGCACCACCAGTCAATATTTGATGACCAAATATTGGTGATTTTGCAGATCAATTTAGAGCAACGTAATGGATTTTCAAATTCAACAAAAAAAAGCAAATTTACATCAAGTTTACTGAATCTGTCCAACCGTATGCACCAAGAATGATTCGAACTTTGATAATCTGATTAATTTTTTTTTTTCAACCTCGATCACCCAGGCAAATTACTATCCTATCAACGACTCTGGCAACCAATATTCCATAAATTTCAGCAACGATCACACCGCTGTTTGATTCACTCCGCAAACACGATCCTGGCTGGTACTTTAAAATTCACGAAGAATGTAGATAATTGCGCACACATTTCCTAACCGGAGCAAAGTACATAAATTATTCGGCGAGTAAAAAATTTGTAAATGCGGTGCGCGTGTCTGTGCGCTTCTTACACTCGTATTATTATACACGTACTACAAAGACACAGACACACTGACACCGGCAAAAACGATGAGTTAACGCGCGTTTATCGCGATTGTATGTATACGATGTATGTATGTATAGTCGTTGACCTCGGTAACTGTCGACCGTTTAAACAACACATATTCACAACGTTATTTGCATTAATTACGTCTTCGTGCATTTAGAAATAAGTAAAATGAAGTTTATAAGAAGGAAAAAAAAATAAAGATAAATAATATTATGTGTGTGTGTGTGTGTACGTTCGAGACTCAAAAAAAAGCCACGCTGCTTGAAGCTGCCGAACCAGCCTCAAGAATATACCGCAAGAGTATATCTATATAGCCCAAATAATCGTATTGGGATGTCAAACCGCAGAGACCAATTTGTTTCTTACTGTTGTGCATCTCACCTCCTCTCCTCCTCCTCCTCCTCCTACTGATGTTAGCCGACATCGTGATGGAGAAAATTTTATACACGAATGTGGTGACTCATACATTAACGCTGTCTTCTTAGTCATTTTAGTCAGATCATGGGAACTATTAATCCCTTTATACTCTTTTTTCCTGTTGACCTCACACTTCTGCGGTTATACATTAAATCAGGTGTAAGTAAAAATATTCGTGTACATCAACTAATACTTATAGCAATAGGAGAAGATTCTTCGTTATGTTAATCTTTATGTAGGTAGGTACTTTGCTAAAAATAATTTTGTAATTGGCTAACAGGTTTCAAATGCATCACAAATGTTGGCTGCACTATTTCAAGTTTTAATTATACAAACAAAATACCCAATAAACCAATTACCATTACTGACATGTTCAATTTTTCATTAGATACAGAAAAAAATTGGCTGATTTCTAATTTTTTGCCCTTAAATTTTGTTATCTAAAAATGTTAATGATAGAATTTACGAAATATAAACAGTTTTTTCAATCTTTTATTAAAGTTCCATTATTGAAGTTTGTAAAGGAGGAAGAGACATGGAGTAGCTTTATGAATAGCCAATTATGGATATTTGGCTAATTGATAATAAATATTTTAAAAAATATTACACTACAGCTTAAAACTTACCAAAATATTTTTCATAATTATATGATTATTGGTAATTGTAAGGACATTGAGAATTCTGTACTAACCTGAAACAGATAAAAACAAAACAAATACACGATTAATTTATTGCAAATCTCACAGTGACCTGGACCACTACTTATACATACAAATTCAATGACTCATTAGGCCGTGAAACAGAACCACGACCGTATTTAAGATGAGATTTCTTTATTTGTAGGTTTGACACCAGATTTGATTTCTTTAACACAATTCGCGATAAGGAGATGTTCCAAGAAATGATTTTCAGGTTTCAGTTTTTTATAATCATCTAGCAGCACCTTATATAGTACATTGGAAAATTTTTGCATTGAGGCATTTCCATCATTTTCAATATAGGGTATCTTTTTTCGAGTCGCTAGATCGATGCCTATTAGTACTTGAATCTTTCAGATCAGTTCAGGTGATCTATGAGAGTAACCATGAAACCACTAGAAGATGAAAACCAAATCCTAAAGGTTTCTGAGCTATTCTCCTTCATTATTATTTCAGTACAAAAAATTTTACTTTATTCTAATCGACCCCGATTTTTTTAATAAAATTTTAATTAAAAAAACAACATTAGATCTTACATGTAAGTAGACACTGAAACACCAAGACAGAAGTATCTTGCTCCAGGGGTAAAGAGGTTATTGAGTTGCGCTTGTTTTTGCCTGTGGAGGCGCTGTTCACTAATTCTGGCTCGAAGGCCATTGGTTAGAAGTTATTCTTTCCATGGATAATAGTTTGAAAATATCTACGTATAAGATCTTGACCAATCAGAATTGTGAACAAGTTAAATTTCAGTAATCCCCTTACCCTTGTACCCAATCATTTCCATGTTGGTGTTTCAGTGTCTATAGTCTTACATGACTGTTAATCCTACAATGTTTTTAAAGCTGCACAAACTGTTAAAATATCGATTCAATTAAAAAAAAAAAAAAAATCACGATACATATAAAATTACTGAACAAGAAATTGTATTGTCAAGAAAGGAGTACGAGAGAACTCATGACACTCCTCGTCACCAATTTATTTCTCCAGAATTTTTGAAATGCTTCAAAACAGCCAGATATGAGTTTCAGCTGCTGAAAATTCTATTCTCGTCTATTAACACCAATTCTAACAGATTAAAGTGCTTTTCCTAAAATTTTCAGCGAGCTGGTTGAAAAAAGTTTTATTTTGGGCAGATATTAAAAAATATACTTATCTCGTCAATTGAGAAAAAAATTAATTTTTCAGCTGCCCGGCTGGAAATTCCAGGAAAACTATTTTAATATGTTAGAATTGGTGCCAATAGGCTAGGAAAAAAATTTCAGCTGCCGAAGTTCATATCTGGCCGTTCTAGAGTATTTGAAAAATCCTGGAAAAATTGCAACTTTTGCTGAAGACTTCAGAACAGTATGGAAATGCAGTAGATCGATAGGGATGGTCACTATTAGGAGGTATACTAATTTTTTTTGAAAAACGTTCACCTGTTTTCCAATTATGAATTTTTTAAGTCAATTCAAAATGAGCAAAACAATTCTTTTTCAAATATCAGGCTGGAAATTCCAGGAAAACTACTTTAATCTAAATTTTCAGCAGATGAAGTTTATATCTCGTCGTTCTGGAGTACTTTGAAAATTCTAAAAAAATTAATTTTTCACTGAATGCTCTGCATTTCTAGAAAAATTCGATAAATCGAATCTCGACGTTCAGGTTAGTTAGCAAATGAAATTTTTGTCAAATAAATGTCTCACTCAATTTATTCAATTTTTATTTAAAATTTTTTTAGATCTTGGAAGAAAAAATTTTTTTGCAGCCTTCGGAATAGATTGATTCTTTTGCTCAATATCAAGTGGTAACCCAATTTTTTCCATTATAACTGTAATAAATCATATTTTGTGAAATATTTTATTTTTGCTGTAGGTACTTATCAACTATACAGTTAGTACACATTTTTTAAAAATTCGTCAAAAATCCAAAAATGAACCTCACCAAGTGAAAATTCAGTTCCAGGGTGTGTTTGACATGCTCTTTCGATACAGCTAAGTTTCGTTCAAATCAGATTTAGGCAATTGAGAAGATTTCACTGGTTAGAAAAAAACCAAGAGCAGAATTTACCTAGGACATAGAATCCTCGAACAAAACACTCGTATCTTCACATCGTACCTAAACCTAAATGTAATAAATTCAACGCACTGCACTGTATTTGTACTACATACAGCAACGAATCCACCTTCATGCATGTCAAGTTCGACCTTTAGAAAAATTATCTAACATCCGGACACCTATAATCAGAGTCTAGGAGTATCCAAGCTGTTGGCAGGTAATTACATCGCGTTAACTAGGCTCATTATGTCGAAGGTATTTTGTCCTCTTTATAATGTAGTTTGCAGAACCGCAGTCTGCAGTCATCCAGCTCTTAGTACATCTAGTTAATGGTACACGCAAGCGTAACATTAAAATTACAATTAAATTTAATACTTGATGAAATTTACGAGCTGGAAAATAAACGAATTCTTCTCTCGCTACCTCGATCTATATGATATACCTGAACATTTTATACGCAGATAAGTACGCCTTAAAACTTACATATAATACACACGAATACATACTCAAAACGTACAAGGATCAACGCAATCGTAAACATTTCATTCGTGCGTGGTTAAATGCAAAAAAAAATAATAATAATAATAATAATAAAATATTAAATAAATAAAAAAATTAGCGTCATATTTATACGAACGTATGTACTTGTACGTTTACATACACACATTCGTATTACATATTATTTTGTATGTGGTACGTTCATCGTCATTAGTACATGTGTAATTAAATTCTGCTTCCCTTTCCAATCCCCATGCTCACATTAACATTACTAAATCTTCTGGGCCAGTGAACTATTATGCCTCGTGCGGCTCGTGTAAGTTCCTACGACGCAATTTTCGATAAACTTCGATGTTTTGCGCCAAAAAACCCCCCCAAAACTGTGCGCTGCGGCGTAGAAAAAAAAAACTTTACCTATACCAACATGGATAACGTATAAAAGTTCAACGTGTTTTGACACGAGTCTCCTTTACCATCGCCCTTCGCTTCGCAGGCGCATGTATTCCCTAATACGTATACACTACAACAATCAATTATTCGAAATGAAATACTACGACGCGATTTTTTTTTTTTTTTTTTTTGAACCACGCATGCAGTAGATATGCGTTGTGTATGTGTGGTTTTAACATTCATACATTGTAAATAAGTTTTAGTTAGTTCACACAAACATCACGCGCTAAAATTCATCAACGCCTTTGCCCTTCTACTCGGCGAGCTACCTTCATCATCTTACCAATACTACTTACATTACTATCAAATCCACGTGGACTTTCTTGAACGTAAACAAACGCGTATAAATGGCGCGCAAAAATTTCGCATTAACGGATTTCGTACGGCGCCTGCGCATTAGCGCCCATTACTTACTTTACCCTACTATACGAGCGTACACGTAATTAGTAAATACGTAGTAAAAACGGTACGCAGATAAGAGGAGACGTTATATTAGCGTACGAATATTATCTTCAAATACGTATGTGTATGTGCATAGGCTAAGGGCATTATATGGTCATTATACGATGCTCTGTTATCATTAGATTCGTGTAATGGACGCGATGCGATACAGGCAGATGAAAATGTACTCTGTTGTGCGAACACCAATATATATTCGATTTGAAATGAAAAAAAAAAAATTAAAAAAAAATTACAAATACCATACGTTCACGACCAGAACCGTACTGTACACATACATATGTTGTGACGGCGGTATCGAGGTCGATGAACTTTAGACGACGACAACAACCATGTTGACAACAGAAATTAATTTTTTTTTCCATATACCATCGAATCAATTAAAATAGTTCGATTTTCAACATCCTTGCACACAATGAACGAGATGAAGATGCTCGCGTATCGATATAAATAGAATGTACATCGGAGTCCATATTGGACATTCTGGTGCTAGAAAAAATATCTATCAAATTTTAGACTTTGGTGCGCAACCGTAGATGCTATGAGTTTTTTTAATGCTAGGATTAATTTTTAAAAAAATTATTTCTGGTTATTACGTTCTTTTTTAGAAGCAAATCGAAAGTTCATCAATAAAAGCGAAAAGGACAATATCGAAATTCATGCAGCAGAATCCAATTGAAAATTGTCAAAATTTCATCATAATTTATAAAAGTGCTGAAAATTTTTAAGATCATCCAAGGTAGAGCTAGGGCATTATTGAACATTTAATATACAAAATTTCAGCCTTCTAGATAGAAATTTCTTCGTTTTTATACAATTTTTGGCTAGCAAACTGATTTTTTAAATGTGCTGAGAAAGACTGTTACATGATGACCGTAGTAATTTGATTTTGTATTCGAAATTAATTAATTTTTTTATAGGAGGAGAAGAAGAGGGTCGTCAGATGCCAATAAAACATGATTTATAAGCTACTATTTTCGTGAGGCTGATGAAAAGTGCACTTTGGAGAAAATTTTTAAGTCAATCATTTCTTCAGTTCTTGGCTGATTTTTTTCCAACTTAAAAGTGTTGAGTGTGGGAGAGGGGTGAGAGGACAGGCATTGCCAAATTCTTTCAAATTTTTTTTTTAGGGACTATTGTGAATTTTTTCAGATTTTTTCATAATAAGTATGAGCTTGAAATCATTTTTGAGAAATGGAAAAGGACAGTGAAAAGCCTTCCTTTCGAGCTAATAAGTTGAAAAAATTGACCTATGTTGTTCAATATAATTTACGATTACTAGAAATTTGAAAAAAAAAATTTGATTTCTGGCTCATTCTGTTGTTCTTAAAATCCATTTCATTTGGTCCAAACTAGAGGATTGACGAGAGAAAAAAAACAATCATTTTTTTACCATTTTCAGCCCCTCCAACCAATTCTTAAATTTCTTTGAATCTACCATGAAACCAAAATTAAATAACTACTACATTTAAAAATTTGATCGACATCAAACTGAGCAAAAAATTACTCAATTTATCTAAAAACGTAATAAATTAATAAAATCAGATATGCTACAAAATTAGTGCATTGGCCATATCACAGCATGTAATCCTTTTTTGGTACAGATTAATCAAATATTTTAATTTTTCTTTTGAGGTGCAATGAGAATGAAAAGTCAAAAGCCCGAAAAAACGTATCTAATCTGCATACCAAATTTCAACTTTCTAGCTCAATTTGGAGGGTAGACAGGGGAGGAACAAGCTCGAAAAATAATAGAAACCGACAAATCATTACATTTTTGAGACTGCGAGGAAGTGCGATGAGGCTGAAAATTCGAAATTCCTAAAAGACATGGCTACGGTCGCTGCTAAGTCTATATACCAAATTTCAACTTCTTAGCTAAATTTAGTGAGAAGGTGGGGTAGGAACAACCCTTTTTCAACGTCAAAAAATGGAAAAAGTCTCATATCTCCTCTTCTAATTGACCTAGAAGGCTGATTTTTAGACATGTTGTACAAATTTGGCCTGTCTATCGATTGATTTAAAAAGGAATAATTTTTGCGATTGTAGCCCTTCAGCACCCCCTCCCCCCAAATTTAGACGGTCACTGAATTTTGATCCGAGGTCATCCGTACTCTAAGTTATCAAAACTGCTGTCAATCGAACCCTATTTCTCAAAATTGATCGATTTCGGTCGGTACCAAGCTGAGTAAATGATTTTCAGTTTCGGGGGAAAAATTAAGAAAATTTAAAAAAATATCTGACATGGCCAAAAATGGCTTTAATAGTTTTCTAGTGCACCAAAACGGATGTTTTTGACATCCCCTCCCCCCGTAACGTTATACGATTTCAGATTATCCACCAGTAGACGTATAATAGGAACAATTTTTCGCCCCAAAATAACCCCCCTCCCCTCATCACCAAACCATAGCATATTTGGACATAACTGAATATTGACTCGAGGTTAACCCTATTACAGAATATCAAATCCGCGCCATTTAATCGAGATTTTGGTCAGCATCGAGCTGAGCAAATGATTTTTAGTTTGAAGAGGCGGATATAAAAAATAAAAGTAAATATCTGGCATGGTCAAGAATTGTCATGATATGTCTTCTAAGACCTTAAAATGGATTTTATTGATACAACCCCCCCCCCCTAGACAGGTTTTCATTGACAATAAGGCAGAAAATCATGCTAAAATTTTTGGTAAAAAATTAATAACACCTTCGAAAATTTATAATTTTTTGCAAAAATGAAATGTGGAGAAAAGTAGAATTTTCTCTACCAATATCAGACCTCAAATTAGCAATTTCAATCGACTGAATAACTGTAGGAAAAACTCAGGCTGAGGTACACAACTACACTCCGATCTAAGGCAATCGATTTCTAATACCAAGCATGAAAAAAAAAAAAATCACTATGAAACAGAAACGTATCAAGGATGGATGTATGAGTATATGACGCGACCATAGTTAACGATTTCGTAATCCGAACGTTATTTCTCATTAAAGCAGATATTTATAAACATCTTTTGAAATTTATTTGCTACATAGTATACATAGGTTTCAATAACTCGTTAAAAAAAAATCATTTCCATATCGACGTGAAACAGATACTGTATCGCACGAGTCTAATTATGTATATATATATACACACACACACAAAAAAAAACAAGTTAGAGGGCAACGAGGAATGAAAGAAGGAAAAAAATAGTAGAGTTAGAAATATCGGGAGCTCGATACTTTACTCAATTGAATGAAGAAAAATCAACGTAATCGACATCCTATGAACACACGATTGAATCGTGTAAGTCGTGTGTTTCCGCTCTGTTTATATTTCATTTTCAACGATCCCCTGGCCCCTTTACCTGGCCCCAAAATTGTCCAAAGTACGAGGTGATCAATGCTGCTACCAAGCGACGCGATACGTATACCTACGTTTGTATGCATCGTATTAAGCTCCACACTTATCACGACCTAAGGCACGATTAACGTACTTAAACTTTTAAATCTATCTGCTTACAATAAATTAAACGAAATAAAAATACACGTATCGGGCAAGTAGTTGGTAGGTAGCTACCTATACGAATATGGTGAGAAATGATAACCTTGACATTGGCAAAGTTTATGGCGACACAACCCCTTTCATGGTCTACCAATCGGTTTCACCTTCTTAAGCTATATTATCTCCCCGTAGTTGGAATCAGAATGGCGGAGGAGGGGACAGGGGGAAGGGAATGATATTCGCCGGTACCTAAAGAGTCGTATCTATAGTCGTCGTCGTCGTTATCGATAATTTTCAAATAAACAGTATATGCGAATGTGACCTCAATACTAATACACACATTATTTTACGTAGTATGAAAGTGTCGTGTATACACCATGCAGATGTTTATTTATAGACTAACTTCCTCTCAGAAAATAATGTTCCATACGAACGAATACCTACTAACTATATATTTCAGCCGAACCGATGCAATGGGTTTGAAAACGAGAATAGGCAACCAGGAACTCTTGTGTACTCGTATACGAGCAATATTAATCTACCTACATATTGCCGAAGAAAAAAAAAAATTATATCCTCCCTCCTTTCCATTGAAACCAATTGACTAAAATAATACACCGCTGACGTGAGAAAAGCCACATCGTAATTTTCTAATTGGTTCGTCGGGTCGGTTCGTACAATATAATGACGAGTTAAAATATACAAGTACTTTGATGTAGAAAAAAAAAAAAAGGGTAGATAAAGATACCTAGGTAAGCAGAAAATAACAGCGGCGAACTACTACTACTACTACTACTACTACTACTACTACTACTACTATTACTACGGTGTTAAACGACACATCGCGTACTACGCGTTCATCCGAACGTAATTTTTCGCTTATAAAACTACATAATTTTTCGCTTTACGTATAAAACAGCTATTAATGTTAACGACAATGTAGCCTTAATCTTGTATCATTCTACCTACATGTATATTTATCGACGCTTGGCCAGCACTCATTAAACGTCATCTTGATATAGCAGCAGTAGTAGTAGTAGTACCTAATGTAGTCGGACACTCGGTATGCGAAAAAAAGAGAAGATGAAGAGGAGAAAAAAAAATGTACACACGTATAATAAAAATAATAAATACCCGTCCGTCGTTATCGCACACACTCTTGTCTCTGGCGATGTTTTCATAACATGGTTGCCCCGTCTTGGCGCGTCCTCGTCGCGCTTATCATCACGTGAAATCGAATCGACCAACAAGCTGTACATAGAGAAAAGCCGCCCAATCGTATCGAAAATTAACGCACAATTACCAACATTTAATGAGCGAATCGAAAAATCTCGCTAAATCATCGCAATCTTCGTCCTCTGCCCACTCTTCTTCCCTTTAGCCCTTTCGCCTTCATCGAGTTCATATTTCGTACAATATGTAGGTAAATTTGTATGATTTTTTCAGTTTTTTACCAGCAGGTAAGAGTGTTAAGTATATGGTTTCAAATGACATCTTCGAAGCCTTCGTATATACCCGAAAAAAATATTCTATGCCCTATGTTTTGTGTTATTGTGTTGTTTCGAAATCGGGGTTAAATACCTTTTCGAGTTCGTCAACTCTTTACTCGCGCAAGTTCACGTGTTACGTTCGAATTAAATTCAGTAATCGATAAATTTGTTTTGTATGTACGAGTTTGTACCTAAATAACACCTTTGTCAACTTAGAACAAAAAAAAAAAAAAAAGAAAATATTACGAAAAACTTTTTACCAATAGTAGGTACCTATTTTCTCAATATGTAGCTAGGTATAGCTATACGAAAAGTTGAAGGTGCACGTGTAAGTACATAGAATATATTCTTAACGTGTGCTATTGGCAGTAAACTTTTCTATGTACGTGTACTTACGAAATGTTGTAATATCAACATTTAAAAAACTGTTCAAAGTACGTTGCTACTATACTTTCTCCCTAAATTACACCTTCGATTTAACCGCAACCATGCCAACCTATCCTACACGTATACTATAATTTTCACGTCCTTTGAAAAGTTCACTTTACCTAGACCTTTCCATCGATACGGCCAACATTGTAAAACTTCTAGAAGCTTACACTTCCCTTCACATTTATTTGAAATTTATCAATTTTATACAGCACCGTTGAACGACCTATACGTCAAGTAGCTAAACACTAATAGTATATCGTATGAATCGATAAATAATTCAAAAATACGTAACCTAATCGACGCTATAGACGAACCAATGTCCAATATACTCTTATTATTAGGTATCGAATACTAGTAAAATGAAATTATAGAGAATTTCATCCAATAGTAATAATAATAAAATGGTATAACTTGACCGAGCAAACTTTCAAGGTTATTTGCTCGGTACATCGGGTAAAATTCAATTTACACGCGACGAAACTTCAATTTCGCTAGAAATATGGCCGGAATTACGATAAAATCGAATTATATCGATGTATTCGAAATTAACGCGAAATTTTAATCCATTTTGATATATTGCACTTGATATCAGCGTGACATAAAAATTAGGTGTTTTTTTTTTTTTTTTTTTTCGTACAATATCGTGTCATTCGTGCATATTTCATGAAATTACGAATTTACTCGTGTAAGGTGTCGAAACAAGTTAGAATTTTGCATTCGACTGGAATATGGCGATAAAAATCATTTACGCGGAGTTTTTCCGCTAATTTTCTCCAAGATGTTGGTTTTATTCGATTTCAAATCGCGAGAAGTCGACTAAATTCGGTTTTTAACGCGATATTCGTAATCGGCGTAAAATTTTAATGTTTTTTGATAGGTCACACCGATAGGTAATAATTATTAAAATTACGTTCATAATGCGCGTACATTTGATAAAATAATTAATGTTTGCACGTGAAAAAATTCCTTAAAATTTTCGTACACTCGTGCTGTTGATTAAAATTTGTTAAAATTCCATTTTCAATTCGAATAACTTGTTGGATACTGATTTTGATTATTTTTTTGTCTAGTTATCGACAGAAATGGAGGCTTAGTTCTGTGTTCGTTCACGAACGATTCGTTTATAAAAATAATTCAGTAGTTCGTTTGTTTTGTTCACCATAAACGCGAAAAATTCAACAGGGTTATATCAGTTATTAGTGAAAGGGAAAATCATGTGAATCAATTGCAAAGAATTTCAACGAATCAGAATCTCGTTCGCGAACGATTCGTTCGAAAAGAATTATTCGTTTTTGAAAGGATTCATCAACAAGCAAATTAATTATTCGAGAACGACTGTCGGCCATTAAAATCACTTTTGGGTATTCAGTCGTTCGCGAACGATTCGATCAAAAAACGATTCATTCTTTTCTTCAATAGTATAATCGATTGTTCGTGAATGATTTGTCCGGAAAAAGGATTCTATCGCCGTTCAGTGATTTAGAAGAATTGATTTTCGATAACTTGAGAACGATTTCTACATTTGATCAAAATCAAAAATATTCACCTGGCTGGCGGGTGAACGATTGAAAACGTTCACAGGTAGATGTTAGATTAGTCAAGAACGATTGAATGTCGAAAAAGTTGATTCTATAGTGAAATCTATTTCAACAAATGAAAAATTCCATTCGCCAGTGATTCAAATCAAAATTTCAGAATATTGGATAAATTTTAAAGATTTCAAATTAGAGTCAAAAAATTGTAAGAAATATGTAAATACGGGTAATCCGATTTACTGGACATGAATTTAGGATCAGTATCATTATTAGAGTACTTTTATGGGTAATTTAGACATGTTCTGCAAATAAGTCACCAGGTACAGTTCATTTAGGGAAAAATTTACAGGTGTATGTTTGAAACTAAAATATTTTTTAGACAAAGACCCAAAAAAAAGTCAAAATTATAGATCTAATGTTGTCGGGTTGCACTTGTAAATAGAAAATTTTCTATCAACTCAAACATAGGCAAGTGACCTATCAAAATATATTAAAATTTCACATTCGATTCGAATATCACGTTGAAAACAAATTTCGTTCATTATTGAAAAAGTTTCTCCCAAACAAAGGTACTACTGACCAGAAAAGGCCATTGAAACCGATTTTTTTTTTTTTTTTTTTAACGAGAATCATCGTTATCGGTGTGAAATTTCATTTTCATTCGATATGCGACCTGACGTACCGATAAGCTAATGGTAGAATGATAAGAACTAATGCATTTACATTCGTTAGCTCGATAAATGCTGAAAATATTTTCGTTTCGAGTATACCATACCGTACGTATAAGTTATACGTGTATATAAATTATACACCCATACGACATATCGAAAGCGATTAAAATTTCACGCCGAATCGCAATATCGCGATGAAAATTACCTTTATCGAGATTCCGCTTGGTATACGTAGGTAAGTACGATATATAAAGTAAGCAAGTATACGAGTACACTACACATACACTATATACTCGTACAATCGATAATTAACTGTTAAAAGGAAACGGTGGTAATCGATCATATACGAGGAACATTTTTTACACTCTAACCCTAAAACACGTCACCTCCGTCACTCTTTTACAACATTGAAATGGCAATTTCGCGTATAACATTAAATCAACAACGCTGATTCTACAAATAACACTTTCAAGGTTTCTACGACCAGGCCATGCCAGGCCACCATTTACCGGGTTATATTTAAAAAGAAAAAAAAAAAAATTTAACGCCTAACGTTTAACTTCTTTAATAAATAACCACCTCGTTTCTCGTCTCGGCAGTCAGCAACATCGCCTAAAAAAAAAAAGCTAAGTAAAATGAACGACTTGCTCGCGATCGTACGTCACTTATAAAGTAAAATTCGCAATTATTATAACTACTTTTTATATTTTTCAATGCGAATTTATGATACGTATATTATGCGATAAGTGTATACATATTACACGAAAATATAATGTATTTATGTTCATTTTCGGGTACAATTACATTTATACGTATACTTATATATACCAGGTTAAAAAACAAAACCTTGCTTCCGTCGAATATTTCACTTTGTTTTATTACAAAAATCGTGAATTTTACATATCCATTTACTATACATTGAAGGAAAACGAGCGCTAAATATGGTAAACATTTATTCCACTTTGGCAACGATTTTCTATATAACACGTTTCTTATGTAATACATATGGTAACAAGCATCCCTCTCCCTTCTTACTTCCAGCTGTCGGCTATCATTACTACGGTAATTTTTGTACCAGAGTGCGTGTAATTTTAAATTTTTGATAAAATATTACTACAGCCTTAGCCTGTCCGACGACGTTTAAGTACCCTTTTCAAATTACTACACAATTCAACTGACACGAAAGCTGACGCGACGCTGAATAAAACCGCATACATTATAAAATATATACACAGGTAAAATGCTCGTTATTGTATATAACTTGATAGCATACAGTTCCTAGTCCGGTACGAAGAATAATTTTGAAAAACCGTAAACGTTTCTTCCAGACTCGGAAATTTTTTTTACATTTTATTTTTTGGTTTACAGAATGAATTAACACACACACAGTACGATGACTGAAGCGATAACTAATTTTACATCAAATACGTGACACGACATAAATAAAAGGTTTCATTTTATTGAGAACAAAACCCACCTAGTCCGGGTAATTGAGGTACCAAAGAGCTACACATACAAATGAGAGGTGACCGACAACGCCATTATAGCTGGTATATCAAACAAGCTGAAAAGCTCTACAATTTTATACCGTGTGACGTATCAATTAAAACGAAACACGGCGCGAAAAAAACCTACACCTATGTGATCTACATACACACCATAGATTATATCGTGATGAGAAGCAGCTTAATTGGTACATTGAAATGGTTCTCAAAATTTGTTTAGCTAATGGAAAAATCTATTTAGCATAGCCGAATAACTAACATGACAGAACTTGTAACAACATAACGGAGAAAATGAGATAAATTTTAAATGAATCAACTCAGCACGTTAGTGAAATGAAGACATAGCCATGATTGCTTCAATTCATAATGAGGTGTGCAGGTCGCAGTTTATCACCTCAACTTTTCGCTTGAAAGATATCAATAATTCGGATTTGAATGTAAATTTCATTTTAAATAAAAGAAAATTCGCGAGTTCATAAAACATCACAAATTTTAATAAATTTTTTCCGAAATGAACCTGACATCGATAGACGAACGAAAATTGAACATATTTTGTACGGTATGTTAATATTTATTATTGAGCCCATATTTACATTTGGCGGTATATATTGTAGTTATTTTTAGCAGTAATAATTTTTATTTTAATTGAACTCGAAACACAACAGGGTGAGCTAAAAGTTAACAATTAACTCTGGAATATAGCTCAAAATCATTTTAAAGTAAAAATTCAACTTGTATTAAAAAAAACCACTTAACTAAGTGATAATATCATCAAATTCAATTTTTGAATATATATTTGGATTCAGCGTGAAATTTTATTGTTCTTTGATAGGTCATACGACTATGTTTGGTTATCCATGAAAACTGCAATTTTACACATAGGAAATTGAGTCAATATCAAAAAATATGAAATTTATATTTTTATCAAAGTATAGCTTGTGACGTATCAAAGTTGATTAAAATTTCACGTAGAATTTGAAAATAGATACCAAAATTCATTTGAAATCAAAAATAATTCGAGTTGTAGCATAAAAAAAAAACACTAAATTTTATGAAAAGATCATCATTCATCAAATTTTAATTTTGATTCTATATTCGAATTCAGCGCGAAATTTCATTGTTTTTTGATAGGTCACATGACTATGTTGGCTCACTGTTGAAAATCTCAGTTTTACATACTATGGAGTTAACCACAAAAATGCGCAGTTTCCACACCCTCCCTTCCCCCTTCCAATGTATGGCCTGTGGCATATCAAAATAGATTGAAATTTCGCGTAAAATTCAAAAATAGAGTCTAAAACTATCTTAATAGAGGACACTGGACATACATTTAGAACCTATACAGAGAAAATATCAATTAATAATGAACTTCTTCGGTATTGAGCAGTCAACTGGATTCTTTGCAGTGAGAATCTATTTCCAATATTTCCACACATATGGCATGCGGCACATTCAAATTGACTAATTTTTTTGAACAATTTTTTACAATATAATTTTACTGAGCTAAAATTGGAAATTTTAAACTTTTTTGAACATATGGCGTGTGACATATCAAAATATGCTAAAATTTTGCGTTCTACTCGAATATTCACTCGAAACTATATTTCAAGCAAAATTCGCCAAATTTCACGATAAATTCACCTCAAGTACTCATTCAATCCTGTCTTATTTCGTAGTTGAAACCTCCTGGATACGAAGACTTTACAATATCATTTATTTTGTACAATTTATGAGCAAAGGAGAATAACAAGAGTACATAGAGACGCGGAAATGTTTGTCAAATGGCGCTTTGACGACGACCATGTCTAGCATGCTCAGGCATACATTCTCCATAAGCACATACGCACATATTGCACAAACATGCTCGATCTCAAAACTCGTGAACGGTTCGAGAACATGAACACATCTCGCAATAAAAACCTCTCTCTCTCTCTCTCAACATGCAACGTGTCACCGTTAAAAATAAACACCACCACGCCGGCCAGCGAACGATATCTAATTAAGAAACGATAAACACATCGCTAATGGTCTCGCTGCTCACTTCGTCCATTTCACAGTGATCACACCACGCACATGTATTTCCAACATATGAAGCCCCAACTAACTAACGTATGTAAGTACAATAAATGTCCAAACCCAATTTTCGAGTATAGATACCATAGAGTAGGTATATATGCGGTATACACATTTCACGACATCACCAGTAGCACCACGTGACCTACCATCGTCGCCATCGATAAATACACCTAAATCACAATTAATCCGTCGTATAAAATAAACATTTACATTCGTCGTCGTTGTATAGATTGAACTATCGAACACACCGCTGGCTGCAGAGAGCTACTTTAAAACGTATAAAATTGCTGCTAAATTCAATTTCTCCGATTACTTTCCTTATTTGTTTTTCACTCGTGGAAAACTGATAACCTGTGTATAGTAGGTATGTGCCAGCGCGTACAGTACGCTACGGTATGGTACAGTTTGTTTCCACATATACGGACATGTACCTCTACCTATATTTTTCCATCGCCGTAAATGTTCAAACCAATGTCACACTATATCTCTCGAGAGACCATAAAATACATAATACTTCTAGGTACATAGTTATGGTGTATATACCTATCGTATGGCCTACCTAACTATATGTGCTAAAATACAATAAACAACAACAATACTGTTAGGTAATTTACTCAGAAAGAAGAGACCTTATAGGTTCTCAGGCATCTCTCTCTTCTACTCGTATATTTAGTCACATGTCACAATAGGTAGGATCAAATTGAATCTAATAATAACGCTTCGTTCATGTGTATCTAATATCAATTGTGAGAATTTCATTACTCTGTGCACAGCGCACACTGCACACCTTTTCAACCCTGCATCGATCATGGTGTCTGAAAATTTCAGCAGTAAACCGGTAAGAAGTTAAGTGCGACCTTGACCGAGATCTGCACGCTATAAAATGACCATTTTCAACGTACTATAAAGGTACGTACCTAGACGTATAGATTCGATACGCGATGATGGAGCTAACGTTAGCATTGCAAGGTAAGGTGCGAAAGCATCCGAGTGAAAAATAAATTTAATTAAAACCAGCCATAAACGACGAAACACCAGTAATTAAGCAAAAGTTTTTTTTTTTCGACGTGTGTATGTTTTTTTTTGTTTTTTCGCATTACCTAGGTTAATTGTTAATTTTCAATTTCCTTTGAAAAATTCATCAGCAAAGCTATATATCGTTAACGGTGTAATTATTTAACGATTTTTTTTTCGCCCTCTTGTTAAAGATTCATTTGTAGCTAAATTATACACATGGTACGAGAAGATAGGCATTCGTATACAAGTTACCTGGTGTTTAATCGAATCGCAGATCCGACAACCTTGCGTTTAATACACACCAAGTACTTGAACAATTTGCTGTACACAGCATCATCCTTAGTATAAAAGTAGGTGCTGATTTTCATCGAAACATGACGCCAATAACAACAAGAATTAGGCCAATAACACAAAAATAGAAAATTTATTTAAACAAGGTGGGTATTCTATTGAAATATTTATTACAATTTTCGAATTTCGTTACGAGCTCGTGTGTCCAAATAGTAAAGCTGCCGAATCGCTCTAAAAATAGATATCTACATTGAGCAAAAATCTAGTTCAAGTTCACGTTCAAGTTCGTCGAAAATCCCCAGTCAAACGGGTCCCTAAAGTAAGCTTCAGGGGAAATTTCTTTCCTCTTCCTTCTCGTACATGAAATATTGAGCCGTTTACCTACGCTCGCTCAGTAGTTAATTTATTTCGAATTAACGTCGACGAAAATTTACCTACCTACTTCTTGCTCGCCTCTTGGAATACCTCGTGGAAAAAAAAAAAGTATAGATATATGTCAATCGAGTGTAACATTATATTTGGATGCACGATGGTTGGTTTAATATTGCGATAGGTGCTCGTACCAAATGAGTCATATTTTTTATGAAATAAATAATATATTGTACTGCCAAACAATCGCGTATCAACTCGAAATATTTTTTAGTTTTTTTTTTCCGCCACCATGTTGCCGCTTTGCTGATACGAGCAATTTCACATTCAAGGAACGGAAGAGATTATATTTTAAAAAACCGTGCGTCAGATAAGAAATTTTTAATGGGCTATTTTTTTTTAATTTTGCCTTATTTTATTTACGAGTTTTACTTCGTTTAGCAACATTATTATTCCTTTTTTTTCTCGTTTATTTCGTTTTTTACTCGCGATACCAGCAACGGAAAGAGAAAATTTTTTTCAGCTGGGTCGAGGTATTCCATACCCTATAGTCCACTACTGTTTTTCTTCATTACCTTTTTCTTTTTTCTTTTCGTTGTAAATTTTTATTCGAGTTTACACGCATAAATAACTCTGATAAGTGTAATTAGCTTTTTTTCATTTTGCTTTTTTTTTTTTTTGGTAATATTTTACCCGACGAGTAGATCGATTAATTTGGTATCAGTCGGTTTGGATTTTCAACTTTTTTTTTTTAGTGAAATATTTCGTTCGATATTTTGACTGACCTTCAATTTTTTCCTACGAACGTCTAGAAACGTGTTATCATTTTTTGCGTTTATCAGCATTTCTCTTTAAATACGAAGTTTTCATTATTTTTTCTTATGGTAAACGGAAGTAATTTGAATATATATATATTTTTTTTTCAAAATAGCAACTAGTTTTGAAATTTTATCTTGTAGTTATTATGGAAATTTCAATATAGATATTGTAAACATTTTATTCAAAACTTAAAAAAAAATTATTATTTCGGTTCCTTTTCTTTAAATTCACGAATTTGTATAACTTGATGATTTTTTTTTTACTATTTAAATTTTTTCTCAAGCTGACCTTAAGATTATACGATATACTCGACATTAAATTAGTAGGTAATTAGAGCTGACTTATCGATTCCAAGTACCCAACTACCTAATTCGATATATTATCGTAATCGATAATTTTTTTTCATTATATGAGAAAATTAATTTTTTCACTTTTTTAATTAGAAGTTAATTTTTTAATTTTTGATTTTCATTATTTCACATTTTAATAGAATCTAGGGCCTTATTCGGGGGTCGAAGTACATCTTGGTAGATTTTTTTTTCAACTCTTATCACTTGTGATTATTTCTTTTTTTTTTACCTACCAACTTGTAAATTAAAAAAAAAAAACTTTTTAGTCGATTAGTAACTTGGAAAAAAATTAATTTCATCTGACGAAAGGTGAGAGGAAGGGGAGGAGGGTTGCTTTATTCCGCTATAAAATTATCTGATAGCAACTAAATAACCTACCTAAAGCGATTAATTATAAACACTCAGCGTAAAAATCTAAAAAAAAAAGATTTAAAAAAATTTTAAAATATCATTGATATTTTTTCTTCAAAATAACTAGTTCGTTTTCTAATATTTACGACTATTTATTGCTAAAGCTGGCTCGTGAGATAAATAACACATAAATTGGATACCTTAATCATGATCTAAGCGTGTAATTTTTTTTTCCTGCCAGGAGTTAACTAAATATAATATTTTATTTATTCCTATTAATCTTCAAATCGTATAATATTGGTCGACTGAGCAAAAAATTATCGTTAGATGAACTGGATGAAAAAATGAAATTGAAATCGCGTAATTTTGCGAAGAAATTTTCCCTCGCCATAGATAAGACCAAAAGATGATTATTTACGAAGATGTTATCGTAAAAACCTAAAGCTTAAATAATTCTCGTATCGAGATAGAAAATATTATGCAGCGAATCGAATTCGTCGAAAGGAAAAAAAAAAACAGTCAATACGATAAGCTTACGTAAGTGTTAATTTTTCTCGACTGAAAAATGAATTATCTTTCTAGGTACATAATACGTAGTTATAGTACACGAGTATGCAATACAAATTCATTTTTCATTTTTTTTTTTTTCAAATCTTATTATTTGGAAAATACAAAATAATAATTTACGTATTACTCTAAGGAGACGAGACACTTGGACGACATGGTATTAAATTTTTTTTTATCACAATCACAACATATCGAGTGTATACTTGAAGATAAGAAAAATATCAAACCGCCATCGTCGTCATCGAAATTAATCACCTATGATTTTTAGCATTCGAAGTATAGTAAACATGTTATAAAATTCAAGACAGTTTGACGACATCGACGACAGTAAAAAAGAAAAAAGAAAAAAAACACTCGAAAAATATTATGTAGCCATATCTACATATTTTGATAATTACTATTTTTGTTATCAAACGATACGATCGAACGATGGCCAAATGGTAATATATGTATATGTACATAAATGTAATTCCAAGTATACATGCTAATAATCTTGTATGTAATTTTTAATAATCGAATAACTAGAAATACGTGAACAATTGAACGTACCAAATTTTATAATACACACCGTTTTACACGACCACGTTTACGTAGAAAAACAAATAATAATAATATACTCGTACATCGATCGAGCGAGGTAGTTAATTTAGTACATTATCGTAATCAAACGAGGAACTGATAAGAGACCAGCAGTGTACACTATCGAAGCTCAATACACTCGAAATGAAAATGAAAAATAAATATGTACACCTTGGTTGGTAATATTTAATGAGGGTGATTTTGAATTAAACAAAGGCTAGTAGTATTCGTACATTTGTTAGCTAGCACATGTTGCAATATTTTACACAAATCATTGTTAAATGAATTCAACAGTAGTATAATTTCTCTAGCTAAAAAGTACCAAACATTTGTCAACATTTGGAAAGAAAACAAGACCAAGACGACAGACTATAACGAATAGAAAAAATAAAAAGAAACGCAGATACTCGGATATTATACTAAGGAATTGCGAATACGATATAGTAAAAAAAAAAAAAATACATATTCAAAAAAACACCCAACAGCCATATCGAGCTAACATAAATGAACACCATAATGGTATTACACATGGGAATAAATTTGAATACGAAAATTCTCGGTGGTGAAAATTTTATTGATTTATGAATCGCAAATCTTACCACGGGACAGATTTAATTAGCCAATATAGGTTAAACGATTACAGGCCAAGAATAATTTACTAACACGAAGCTCGTTAAAATATACACAATCATACAGCACACGAAACGATCACGCCACTGTCGACCATGTATTAACGCTATTTCAGGTACACAGTACATACAATTATTATTGTAAATTTACTAATGTACCATTGACAATAGTGAGGAATAAAATTTGAAAAAAAAATTTCACCCAAGTATAGATGAGTACGTAGGTAGAGAGGTACAGAGAGGTGCGTAGCATCAACCAGTAATATTACGTACACAGAGTGATATAAAATTTGCACATGTTAACACGACGACGATACAACAACATACATACGTAAACGTACACTACGTGCACGAATATTTTAACACAGAAAAATAAAAATCAGCCATTATTATCATTAATAACACCGGTACTAACCTGAGTAGCATCTGAATACGGTGTAGGTGAATTTTTATCCACCAGTTGGCTCCCAAATAATGTCATTCCACTTGATGTAGGACTAAGATCATTCCCTTGCTGGGGCACCATATTTTATTCCAGCAAATAAAACATAACACTCGTAAAAATTACGTTAAAAATCGTAGACGATAAATAGAATAAAACAAATAAAAATTTTAAAACGATCGATTATTTAATAAAAAAATTACTAATAATCGTATTGCAAATGAAAATGAAAAAAAAAAAACGAACTCGATAGAAAACGACGATCGATCAATCAGTAATGAAAAAAAAAAATATCGATAATTCACGTAACGTTATTATTCAAGTTGAAAAAAAAATAACGAAAAATCGAAATACAAAAAAATTAATATTTTCGTAAATTAGGATATTTTTAAAATATATAGATTTTCATTTGGAAATGTGAAAAAAAAAAACTTTCGTCGAAGACAACGCAAACCAGCACGTTTTCACCGTACAAACAGCTTAACACTACTAAACGCAGGTCATCTGTTTAAAACACAAACAGACTGCGTATAGCGTATAACTACAACTTGTTAGTTAAACTAAACAACACAGTGCAGAAGTGATGACTGACGTACAGACACATGGCATCCGCGTGCTTATTCCTACAACCTACCCCACCATTTGTCTGGACCAATCATGGCACGTTCTGTATGCTTCCACTTTATACAACTTGCTGTGCAGGTTACAACTCGTCCGAGTATCTTGTACGTTACGCGTTGAGGTTGAAAGTTTTGTACTTCGCGAGCTTTACATCAGGTTCGCTTACGTACTTTATGTACGAGTACTTATGTACATACTTTTGGTACACTGCATGTACAAACAGCTGGAAAAATGTGAAAAATTGATAAAATGCTTTAATTTTTAAAGGTTGATAATTTTTTTCAGAAACAAATGATAGAAGAATAAATCTACATCTCGGTTTGCAACATATCAAAAAAAAATTTTACTATCAATTTTTTTTCTTCAATTCGGCAATTGGATGATGCAATGCAGAGTGTTTTTTCAATAGATGAAAAAGTGGTCAAATGGCCACGCAGTAACTTCTGTTTGCACACAAAATTTTTAAGCTTATTCAACCGAAAGAACGAACATTCCATTTTTTTCAATCAAAAAATGATGCAACTTTTTTTTGAAGAAATACAATAGAAATTTTTTTTTTAAAGAATACACCTTAATTTTATATTTTTTAAAATACATAACAAAAATTATAAACTGCCACTTTTACGAAAAAATTTCCGGATGAAATCAAATCTGGCTCTCTGTATCTTTGTTCTTTTTTTTTTCAAATTCTGCCACTGCTGATCGAGGATTGTAATAAGCAGTACCTATACCATTCAGTGTGATTGACATCTTTGAGTTGAGTGTACTGTCAGATGTTGATGACTAATGTATTGATTTGAACTGGTTAGTAGCGTAGTAAGGAAATCGCCGCCCTGGGGAATTCAAAATTTTGTCACCCCCTTTAAAAAAAATTTTAATGCTATGATGAAAATAAAAATATCTATATGTAGATTGTAGAATATATTTTTTTATTGATTATAATATAAGGTTATAACTTTATTGTTCG
>FIZR01022294.1:0-70798 GCA_900060175.1 Ferrisia virgata
AAAAAAAAATTTTATATACTCATTTTTAAGGCCGGGCTTGAAAAAGTCTTAGAATGTAGCGGTCCGCAAAATGTATGGTGCATCTATATATGTACCTAGGCTACCTACATACATCATAAAAATAAATTTACCGATATTTTCTCGTATCTCAGGCGAGTGTGAATTTTGATCATAACCACCAAACTCTGTCCATGAAGATGTGAGCACGTCAAATATATACCTATTTATAAATTTTTTCATTCTGAAACAAATTATTAGCCTTTTCAATTAAATAAATAATATTTTCATTTGATTAATTTCGCTTATTAATTCGTATTATAGAGTCGGCGATTACAAAATACCTCTACATACGTACGTAACAAATGATCGTACGATTTTTCATGTGCTTTGAATTTCAGTTAGTACCCTCATTGGAATGTAGCATGTATTATTATAGATTTTGTCGTAGGGAATATTCTCACGATAATAATTATTGAAGCATTTTCAAACTATTTTGCTTATATTTTTCATAAATAATGAACCGGTATTGTACCTATACCTACTCCTGGCCTTCCATACGATGAAATATTTACGTACGTATATCGTTTAAATTAATCATATAAACGTGACATTTCGAATTCGATAATAGTGACAACATCCTCATTTCACCAATTAGTTCGGATTATGCGTAGGTAGGTAGTTTTAATTTTTCATCGTGTTTAGAAAATTTGCATTAATATTCGTTTGGTGAAAATTTAAATTGACCATGATTGATAATTTTTATTTTGCGTAAAAACCTAACAAGAAAAAAATGGCGAATAGATTGTTGGAAGATTTCATATTGCCGAGCGTTATACCATAGGTACGTAACTAGGTATATGTTCGCATGTTGCCTACATTACAAGTATGGGTATTTATTATTGACATTGGTATTTTCATTATCCTCTTAAATAAAATGAAAAGATCATCTGACATAAATTTATTCGATGTGTATTACTATAGCACGAATACCCCCAGCTTATACGAATAGCTTATGAAAGCTGTACAATGCCCACTAAATTCCCTATCCTCTCGACTTTTTCGTTTACTTTTTCTTCGTCTCCTCCTACACACGTTTCTACATCATATGCTCGTTTACAACGCACATATGTATTCAACCCTGCTGATACAGACATCAATGAACGACAGACTGGTAACACCCTTTAAAAAAACCTATAAGTTAGTAAGAACTTTGAAATTGAATGAATGTCGTAGATTGAAACTTTTAACTCAATATAGTATTTTTCGACAAAGACTTTCTTTTGGTGTAAATTGAAATTTTGCGATTTTTCGTTCTAAAATCCAAAAGCATTCTTATTAAATCATTTGATACATTTCGTCGTACAAAAGCAACTGTATTGGCGTGTCCATGATTGTGTGTACTTTTAATTGACGTTAAAAAGATTACGGATGACTTTTAAGTATCTACAAAGTATACTTACTACCAGATTTGGTCATAATAATGGTGACTGTGATTCATTAAAAAATGAGTAAAATATAAAAAAAATAAAAATATAAATTTCACTAAAAAACTGTTTTTGCCAAAATATTTAAAAAATTCACAAAATGTGCAGCAAAATTGAGTAAATTTTTTTTATGAGATTATGTTTTTGGATGAAATATTTTTTCTTAAAAAGGTTACAAAATTTCAAAATGATATTTTGTCACCAAAATTTCTAAATAACTTGGAAAAAATATGATCGAATCTGAATTGTTAAGAGATATACCTGATCTACAAACAGCAGGAGGTGAAAAACAATGAGTTTCCGTTAGTCACCGCTTGAAACGGCTTGAAACGGCTTGAAACGGCTTGAAACTGCTTGTAACAGTGATAGTGAGCAATATCACTAGTACAAATACAATATGGTGTAAATGCGTGTAACATTAGTATGATGTCACACGCATTTACACTACTGCATTGTATTTTTAGTGGTGCTGTTAATCACTGTTGTGATTACAAGCGGTGACTAGCGGCAACTCATTGTTTTTTACCTTTTGGATGCTGTTTGTTGATCGGGCACCCCGTAACTTCAAGAAAACTTTTCTAAATATAAATAGATACTTGTAAGATCCTTTTTCAACAGTTACGGGCAAAAATTTAGAATTTTTTATGGAATTATATTAGTTTTTTCTTTTATTATTCAAGATGTAGGTAAGTATCATCAATCGTTCACCCTTCTTTCTAATTTTTTTACTAGAACTACTATACGATCCCAGATTTGTTTGAAAAAATTCAAATCCATGTATTTTTTCTTCTGCAAGAAATTAGGATAGGCAAAACATCAAACATGTATTCAACTTGAGTTGCTCTATTTGTGGTACAACGGAAGTACTATCAAAGCGAAACACTCTGTATAAAACATTGGAAAGAATAGTACAACGGTGATATTATCTAAACATAATATCCAAACAGGTCTAATATCGCATCACCGAGTCGATGAAATAATGACCAGCTGAATTATAAACTTTCCATTCAATCAATAAAAAGTAAAGCTGGCAAACCACAAAATTTGACCTAAGAAATAAATTCGTATGATACGAAACGACACTCGTCTATGTTACCCGCACTAATAAAATTTTGAGAGCACATGTACTCACGGCGGCGTGTAAAGCAAACAAAAACACGCAGAGCGTAAATAACTAAAATAGGAAATTACGTTTGAAATTTTCACTCCATTTCACCAGAATATTTTTCAAAAATATTTTTCAAAGAACTCTTCTGACTTTGAAATAGCGAAATATTAACAAAAAAGAAATGAAACTAGAGGTACTTACTCACCCAACTACATGCTTATTTGTAAAGTATTAACTCCTACTTTGGTACGCAAATGTGCAGCTGGTTGATAGGTTTAGGTACTGGGTACAGTAGCTTTATTTGTAAAATAAGAATTTTTCAAATATTCATCTTATTCCGTGGTGGTTGATTGACTTTACTTCATAACATTGTTATTACGTTGAATAGGAAGAGACGTCGCCTGCAGGATTGAAAATCAAACAGGCACAGAAGGGGAAAGGAATTTAACGTAACATTTTCCGGATAAATTTTTCAAGAATACGAGAAGAGTTTAAATTTTCTTGAGTAATAGGATTAGGATATCATACACATAAATTATATATATATATATATATGTTACTGGTTAAACCAGAATTCCGAAAAAACACAAATTGACCAGGCCAACCTAGTATATCCTATGGCTCTTAAGATTTTTTAGTTTGGCCGGATGATACTTTAAGAATAACTAGTATATCCGAACGAAATGTGTTCAAACTACTTCAGCTTGTGAACATTTCAGGCAAAAGTAGTACATTTGATATGGATCAGGATAAAACAGAAATAACTTTTGAGACATTTTAACATTCTAATAGCCATAGGATTTACTAGTTAGGCCTTGGCAATTCGCATTTGTCCGGCATTCGGGTTTAGCGGTGGCAAAAATTTTGAAAAAAATGGATTTTCAAGCATCAAAAAAAGCAATTGGGCCTACTCAAGCTTTTATGAATAAATGTGATGTTTTGAGAGTAAATCGGAGGTAAATACAGTTCTTTAATGTACGTAAATAAAAAAAAATTATGGTGGCAGCAAAATTTTTTTAGTTAGCAACGCCTCTTGAATGGATAAAAATAGAAGAACAGATTCGGAATTTCAATAAAAGTCGATTTTATTTAAAAAATTTTTGGCACACATAGGAACATGGAAAGTTGCAAAAGGTATACTATTTAGCATGAATGTGGTAAATACATAATCGAATAATAAACTTGGAAGCTTTATCAAATCAATTATTTCCTCCTCGCAGGTAATAGATAATTTAAATCCATATCCATTTCACAAAATGTACCTATTTAATTTCATTGTTCAACTGTAAGGTAATTTTAAATTCTACTCAAAATCAGTTTTATTTATTACCTCGCTTATATAGATAAATTAAACATGTATATTAAGCTCTCATAACATAACCTGACTATAATAGATATGTTTTAATTTTTTCAAGAAATCCGGTTTTTTCAGCTTTAGCACAAGAAATGAGAAGTTTAAAGTAGTTAGGCTATCTTTATTTAATATATAACACGATTGTGGATAAAAATAAAACGATTTTAAAGATTTGAAAAACAATACCTATAACTGGCATATCTTACGACGGCGTTGTTAACACAGTTCTTCCTTCAACCTAGCCTAACTAATCGGATTAAAGAGTAAAATAGCAAATGAAACAAATCTCACTGAACAGAGGGAAAGATTTTCGTTAAAGGCTTTAATCTTCGCACTGAATAAGAGCGAAGGGTGTGAAGAGAATTTCTTTTTTTTAAATCTCACAACTCCATAGTTTTTATGAAACACTTTGATCAAATCTTTTTTCATAGCCGATGAAAATTTCAAAAATACATGAACTTGAATTTTACCCACTGCACAAATGATGTAAAAAGCCGACAAAATTTGATCAAACTGTTCCCATTTGTATATATATAATCCGAACCACAACGAATTTGTTATCAACTTTTAAGTTCTCTTAACTGTAGGCAAACTTGTACACAGAGACTTGCATTGAAATAAAGAACAGTTTGGGAGTAATTTTGTTTTTACAACCTTTCGATGCCTTTTTTTTTCATTGATTGTGTTGTTGCGTTGTCATATCTGTATTTAAACCTAACCAGTGTGTTGGAGTTGTAATAAGAACGAAAAAAAAAAGGATACATTTTGGGGAATCGTGCCTTATTGATGCATTTTTTCCATCAGCGAACTCGACGGTATAGTTTTTTATTGTAATACTAGAACCACATGTTATAAGTATAATCAACTGTAGAGACAATTTTCTTACGACTATTCTACTGGAATTCATCTTACCAGTTATTCATTTCAAACGAAAGAAAAAAATCACAATTCAATAATGGCCTTCGAGAATAAGAGCAGAATAAATTAACAACATGGAAATTTCGGTAGAGCTGCTAGAAAAAAAAGACATAGGTGCCAAAGTATCATAAGAAAGACTACTACTAAAAAAAAAATTTTAACTATATGTATTTACATAGATAAGTATAAGTTAAGTAGGTATACAACTTATATGAAAAGGTATATAGACAATGTAAACATTTTTTGCATATAACTTTTGCGTAGCCACAAAAATAAACATGCCTGCGACATGAATTTAAGATTTTACGTTATTTATCAAGCGCCAATTCATCACAATAAAACGCGTCAAAAAAATGACAACGCAAATTGAAAAAAAAAAAACATGATTTAATTTCATACTTATACATACCATGTTCGATCGACCAACAAACAACGTCTGATTTTCACAAACATTCGAGAGGCTTAACTCATCGAAGCATAATATAGTCTTTAGGTCGTTTTTGAGACCAATATAATGAGAGGATAATATAGATTTTTCAATGGCCATTTTAATTCCACGAACCTCGCATCTCAAATACGTACTCTCGTAACATTGACGGCTCGTTATCTATTCCAAAATTTGACATTTTTCATCCACTCTGTTTTCTAGTCCTTATTGGATTTATCTCAGCTGTGTTTGCAAATATACGCATTATACCTATAGTACGTATATAATTGGTATGATATTTCGTTTTATTGGGCAAAGTTCCGCATAGCTAAGTAATACCTATACACAGAAGAAGCAGAAGCTAACGCTGTTACTCTGCTTTTAGGGAATTTCTATCCATCTTAAGAGTAAAATAAAGCGTAAAGTAAGCTGTTGGAAAAAAAAGTAAAAGTATTTCATTTTCTTCAGTTTTCACCTTCGCGTTAATTTGATAATTGCGTGTTTCGTAATAATAACTTTAGTTGCGGTGTTTCTGTTATAATTGTTAATACCCCTACCTATTTTACCTATTTAAAAATTATTATTCTTTTTGAAAAGAAAGTTTCTCTGACATTTAAGCATGCAATAATTAAAACTTTGAAGCTGCTTCATTAAAATTTATTTTACGTACATACCAAGAATATTTTATTGTGCAATAAAAAGATTTCCTATCGGGCAGGACTTCATAAATATATACATTTTTGATACGTCTCAACGAAATCAGCAATTTAAATCACGTTGTGAACTGTAACATCTTGAAACCGATGCATAGCAATTTTTATGTATGTAGTTGTATTGTGAGAAAAAACAATAATATAGGAAATGACGAAGGTCAGAAAAAAAATTGCAGTCGACTTATTTATTTTAGAATTTTTAGATATAAACTAAATTTTCTTTTTGATGTTTAATTTATTAATTTACAAGAGAAAGAAAGAAGGAAGGACCGAGCATGCAAGAAGTTAGAATCGTCCGATGCAATTAAAATAAAATTTTTAACAGTTCAAGCAAAATGTTTTGTTATTTTATAGGTCACTCTCTGTAAAACGAATGATTTAGCGCCACCCCTCCCCATTTTATCAATAAAAATTTCAATCCTATGACACCATGCCTATAACATAAGAAATGAAGCAATAGGCCTACTACCTACCAACATTATGATTTCTTTTTTACATACCATTTGCTCAGAGGTGATAACTTAAAATTTTCCCATCAACTTTTTTCAAAGTCAAAAAAAAATAAAACTTTGTCTCTCCTCCCAGTTTCTTTAATACACTGATATGTGAGTATGATACATAAAAAAAAAGTAGGAACGAACACAATTTATGCCTCACTGAAACCCTCCGCCCCCCTCAAATTTAGACATGAATAAATATTAAATCAAAATCATGCTCTTTCATATAATTCAGGTTTATCTAGACCACCAGTAATCTTAGCTGTGGCTGGTATCGAACCGAGTAAACAATTTCAATCTTCTGACAGAAGTATCCCCCCTCCCCTTCTAATCCACGGTAGATCGACAAACAGTAGTAGCCTGGTTATCTTTGACCATGTGATGAAGAAAATCAGTTACTTTCAGTTTGAAAAAAGTAAAAAACTACTTAGTTATATTAGCCATTATTTTACTTATACGCGATTGAAAAGTCATGTATCGTAGAATTCACAAAATTTAAAAATTTTTATTTTATGAAAGTTTGAAAATGAATGTTCTTTCAAGTTGCGAAGTTTTTTCTTCCTTTTTATATCCATTACCCACCTAGATACATGCTACGCATAAAGTGCACGTTACGTTCAGTCGTATAGGTTTGAAATATAGCGAACATTTCAGCGAGCATTTCGCAAAATGTACACCAAATGATGAAATTCGACTTGATAAGACCAACAAAATAACATACATACCTCTCTATTCATTCGCGAATAATATAATACAAAAAATAAAGGTCGTGATTTCAACATTTGTATTCCGAAATCTTGTACGGCCGGTGAAGTGTATTCAACAAGACGTGAGAGGCTTTCTCAGGGGAAGAAATTATTTTCAAAATTTAATTGGAACACGTCATACTGCAGTTAGTTTGTGAAAGTGGGTACGTAAGAAAAATAGAAGAAAGAAAAAAGAAAAAAGTACCAGGTTCTTAAAGCGAAAAAAAAATTCGAATGAAGTAACCTTCTTCCAAAAAAAAAAATATTATTACGAATGAAGGAAAAAGACTAGGTAGGTTAGTTTTTAAAAACCAAAAGAGAAAATTTTTTGGCATTGAAAGAATAGATCAAACAGATTAACCGGAAAACGCAGAATTCGATAAGTAAACTACTTCGACATTTTCTCTTCAATTTCGTTGGTCTCGTAATCCTTTTTATAGCATATTTAACTGAATAAGATATATGCTCCAAGTGAATATTATATCCGAATAAAAATATTTTATTGGTACCTATTTGGATTTTAAATCCAATTCGACTCTGCAAAGTAATAAATTAAAAAAAATTTTTTATAGAAGAAATGAACAATCTTTTTGAAATAAAGAAAAATTATAGGTAATACGACGCCGCGTTAGAAGTCAAATGTGAGTAAATATTTTATAAACTCTAGTAAAAGTTTTACCTATATCATTACCCACGTTGTCATTTTTATTACATATATTAAGGTTTTAGGTTTTTGCTTAAAAGAAATTTGACCAAATAATTCATTGATTTTATTCGTTATTATACATTCGTATGAAATGAAATATTAATACTCAACAAGTAAAAAATAACGCATATAGATTGTCGTAATTGTACCTACAATGAACGAAAGTTTGCTATTTTTTGATTATCAATATCTAGCTATTTATTTACGTTGTTGAAAAATCAATTTCAACTGTTGTCTACTTATACTTTGTTGAAGAAACAACAATACCACGAATGTTTTATTTATTGCCAAAACAGGTTAATACCCTTGCCTATATTCCATTCACATAATTACAAATCGACGAGACCCCTATCATTACAAGCAGATCACTCTAAGACTATACCATCTATTCTATGATAGCTATCGATTCAACGAATATGACCGCTATATCTACACGTGTTTCACTATTACTACGCGTAGACGTGTTTCTACCTACATTTGTACACACATTTATGTATTTGTTTACATTAGTCTAACAGAATTTTGTTTACAACGCGAACACGTCTTATAAACCTTGATATGAAATACCTATACCTTAAGGTTGACCAAGTATAAAATGTATCCACCTAGTATGTCAATTTTTAATACAAATGCCCAATCGTAAATTTACACATTACCCACTCCAAATGAAAGTGCTAAAATCATTAGTTTACATATGTGCGTTACTTTTCAAATTTACAATTGTGAATACCGACGCGACTCCTACTAAACTAAACATTTAAGCCAACACATGAACGTATACATAATACATTCAGGTACTAAGGCAGGTATACTTATCAAGAGTGGGTTATGGTTGAAAACATTTTCGAGATTAAACGCGATTAAGTTGGTAAAGTTTGCTTTTTTTTTTCACTTGACTAGTTAGATAGGTACGTTGAACAACAAATCGTACAGTCAAAATTACGCACAAAATATTTACTAAGACAACATGACGATCGATATAAGTATGTATGCACAAAAAGCAGAAATACCCACGTTGTCAATTTTTGGTTAGATGATTACACTTTTGTATGTTGTAGTAATGTACCACGTACTGTGTAGTTGTAGCATGTACCCATAATTCGAAATCAAGTCGGTAACAAATTTAAAACATCATTACGAAGCTTTCGCCTCGATGTAACGTGGTAAATATTCTGGTAGCTCATGTACTTTGTAAGTATACTTGTAAGTACACAAACCATCTCATCAGGTTCGAAATAAACATAAAATAGTACCATAAAGAGCAGAGATATAAATATACAAATAAATAATTCAATTTTTTCAAACGTGCAATAACAAAATATGTAAATGTAATATCTACGAAAAATTACATAAAATTACAAAATTTACGGGTGCTTTTTCTTGTAATGATTTTTAAGTCATAATAAAAAAGTTTCTTTCTGGATGTTTTAGTATACACATAGGTACCTAGACGTACATACCTATTTGATCAATATTTGAAAATATTTAAGCAGGGTGTTTCTGGGTAAAATTAAGGAATTTCAGCCGTGACTAGGCAACACATACAGAGTCTATGTATGGATGTTTGCCGAGCCTCTGAGTCATAGGTACTGAGCATCTCTGATTCAAACAAATTTTTTCCAATTTTGTTTAAGTTTTTCAAGCGAGTATAGCTTGAGAACCAAAATAGGTGGAGATTTAAAATTTATTTGAAGGAAAAGAGAATTTTATCTAGATTACTTGGGTGTAATTAGCTTTTGATATATCAGCTCAGAGAAGCAAGCAGTTAATAAAATAATATGAAAAATGTGCACAAAAACCTTCAATTTTCATAATTTTTGTTGAATTATTCAAAAATTTATTGTCGTGACATATTAATAAAATTGATACCATTGGAAAAAAAAAGTTTGATTTTTTCAATGCCGTCAACTTCATCACTCTATCTCACTTAGATGAAAAATTATGAGAATTTTATTTTTCAAAAATAATAAAAAAAGTGAATTTTTCGAAATTTTATTTCTTTTTTTTTAGAATTTAAATGGTCATAACTTTTCGTTTAAATGATGTAGAGAGATGAAGTTTACGGCATTAAAAAGAGCAAATTTTTTTATTCCAATAATATTCATCATCTGTAGGTCTCAGTCGCTTACGAGCATATTGCACTTAGAAGAGTGTACCACCTCTGTGAAACAACTCTTTCTACAGAGACACAAAGTTCATTCGCGCTTTGATAATGTCAGACTACCTTGTCGGGGATTTTCCTCTCCCTCAATTACTCGGGGTCTTCCTTAGGAGAATGTCTTTTTCAAGATTTCCAACTTCTCTCCTGGCCACCTGCAAAATACCCTAGAATACATCTCTCTCATAGAACGCAACGTAACTAGCTCCTGTATTTCGTCAACAATTTAGATATTGGATCGTCACTCTGTCCACAGTATCCCATCGATCTTATACTAATGGATACATAGCGGTATTAAAAGCATATGGAGAATTTTTCATCAAATATAAAGAAGTATAAATTGATGCAATGACAGTAGTTTTGTACTGCGCATACGTTCTGAGTTGATTTCCACTACTTTTCATGATCAACATTGTTGATGTAAATAAGAAGTAGGTTTGATACTGATGTAATGCTAATAACATGCACGAAATGATATGCACAGAACAAAACAATACTTTTCCATAGATAATAAAACACTAAGATGGAAATCTCCAAATCCAGGAGTAATGGGGTTACAATTTAGAGTTCCGCTTTATTTTCCCTGTAGAAGCGCTGTTCGCTAATTCTAGCTTGACAGTAATTGGTCCGAAGTGGTCAGGAGTTATTCTTTCTCTAGATAGAAATCCTAAAGCTTCTACATCTCATCTGCCTCTGAGATCTTAACTAATCGGAATTGTGAACAAGTTCAACAGGAATTAGTGAGCAGCGCTCCTAACGGAGAAGTCTTGAGTAACTCTGGACAAAAAATTGAGTAATCCCCTTAACACTGTACCCGCTGATTTCTATCGTGGTGTTTCAGTGTCTATAGTATCCTATCCATTAATATAAGACCGATGTGATATCCTCAGTATCCTTCGTTAGACTCACATCTCAAAGGTATCAATTCATTTTCCATCATCTGTCTTCAATGTCCTTGTTTCTGTAGTATATAGAAAAACAAATAAAACAAGTGATTGTAAAAGTCTCTTCATTGCCTTTTTGGAGATTTGATATTACATGTGACGTTATGCAGTCTGATTATAGCAAATTTGCTCAAAGCGATTTGGCGCCGTTTATTTGCCGATGACCCTCCATCTACTTTCATGATGGAGCCTAAATATACAAAAATGTTGACTTTTTGGCATTCTCTCAATGTCAGTGCATGCTTTTCTCATTATTTCATCAACTGCTTGCTTCCCTGTTCTGCTCTATCACAAAAACTAACTTCACCATGGTAATTCAAATAAAATCCTCTTTTCCTACAAATAAATTCCAAATCTCTACCTGTTTTGGTTCTCGAGCTGCGCTCACTAGAAAAACATACAAAATTGGGGGGGATTTGAATCAAATTAGATCAGCCCCTGCAACTCAGAAGCTAGGCAAACATGCATACATATACTCAGTGTGTGTTGCCTAGTCACTGATTGAAATCCCTTATTTTCTACCCTGAAACACTCATAATCAATATGGGGCAACTATAAGTTTTCAGATTTAATTCCAGCTACTTTTGACGTAGCGCTGATTTTTAAAACACTTCGCAACACTATGTATACTTCAACAACATATTTCCATGCCATACATAATTGAATTCTTCTCCTCTGTTACCACATGTCACCCCTACCACAATAAAAAGGACCATTCGGGGAAAAAGTTCAAGGGTACGAGAATTGGGGATTTAGGCATTCGGGAAGACACTTCGGGATTTCATCCTTTGGGGAATAGTTTTCCAGTCAAATGGATTCGGGAAAATATGGATAAATAGTATGCTATAATTTTACATTTACACTTTTCCACATTCCTTTGAAAAAAAAAAGTATAAAAAATACAGGTATTCATCTGCGAGTAAAAAAATTAAACAAAATAAAACGTAGTGACGACGACGAGCGACGTAATAAATCGAGGAGCTTGCGTGACTAGAACGCGCACCCTACTTTTCCCCTTATAACCTGTTACTTTAATCGTATACATTCAGTAGTGTTATTTCTCATATACATCACAACGCGAAAATTTTTCAAATAATATATGCTACATAAATGCCTATGTATTGTATTTTTCAATTGTAATTTTTAACATTTTGCGTCTCAGTGGCAGATAAGCATCAATGTAGCGACCTGTAGAATTTTCTTTAAATGAACCCCGGCCTAGGTTTTTTCCTACTGCTGATATTATGTAAAGCATGATTACATAACAGCAGGATCGAAATTAAAGCTGAGTAGGTCGGGCCACGGAAAAAAATCCGATTTTCCGATTAGGCAGTATCATAGTCATAAATTTCTTCAGAAAAATGGCCAATTTTTTTTTTTCTTAGTGGTGAAATGATTCATTGCATTTTGTTATGAATCATGTGCAGTTTTAAAAGGGTCAGTTTTTCCGTTACCTTGACTTTCAAAAATGACGGAAACCCTACCTAGTAATAAACACGGCAGAGCAAAGCAACGACACAATTTTAAAAATAATTTAAAACTATTAATGAGTATTTTTCGAAGTTTTAACGAGAAAAGTGGAAATTTTCTTTAAATTTGACGACAATTTTTTATTTTTCTACACCATAAGGGCGACAGATGAAGTATCCGGACATTGCTGGACTCTATTGCCAACGTTACAGCTTTTGAGTTCATTCACCTCTGTTAACGTTTACTAGTCTTATAGGAACAGAACGTGTCAACGATTTTTTATTGATTTCAGTCAAAAATTACGTGAAAAAACGCAATAAAGCAAATTTTCTTTCATGTAAAATCAAAGTACGCGTATTAATATAACTGCGTTACAGGTACATGCCTTTTGAAAACAGTTAGAATAATTGGCAATTATTTTACAAAATCACGGATCGTTTTAAATTTTTGAAATAGTGAGAACGTTGAGTGGCAGGGAAGTCAACTCCAAAATTATTCCAAAGTATATATAAACGTAAGATGGATACTTCTAACTCGTTAAGTGAACACTTCAAATTTCAGATTTTTAGATCAGATACCAATGATCATTGGGTGTAATATAAGGCTTTTCAGAATTAAAAAAATGAAAAATGGTACTCCTATTGAATCTTAAATATTGATTTTTAAATGCATCAATGCAATTAGAAATGTTTTCAATTTCAGGTATTCCTATTTTGACATTTTTTGAGTTTCATGTACACTCACACCCACCTAAAAATTTTAAAAACAGTCGAATATTTGAATTTGATCTGGCGTAATCCATCACCATATAAAACAAACCAATAATAATCCGAATTTGAACCAACTTAGGGAGCATTAAGCCGAGTAACGCCCTCATAAATAACAGCAAATATAAATACCTACATAACATATTACTTTAATACATATGTTTATCCTACACGCTTAAACTGTACATACGAAATTTCAGAGACGAGTTAAAATTTAAGAGTGCTAAAGTCTATTTCATTCATTTCTAAAAAAAAAAGTTCGGTCACATTTTTGTGAAATATTATAATTATGTGAATTGAAAAAAGCGTCGCGATCATTGGCAGGGGCGAGGGGCGCGGGGCCAATGAAACTGAAAATCGACACCATCAAAAGGTACATGTAAAATCTATACGAAATGTACATACCACATTTTAACTTCTTAGCTCAATTTAAAGGAGAGTAATGCGAGGAACAACGTGCCCAAAAATCCTTATTTCAGGACTGTAAGGTGGCGCATTGGGTCTGAAAAGTCAAACCCTCCACAAGGCACATCCATGGCCCGTATTAAGTCTACATACCAAATTTAAACTTCCTAGCTCAATTTGGAGGAGTGACAAGGGAGGAAACCCTTACATCTCCCCTTCTAATTGATGTAAGAGAATAATTTTTGGATATGTTATACAACTTTGGATTGCCTGTTGATTGGCTCAAAAAAAAACAATTTTCCCTATTTCAACAACTCAGCATCCCCTCCCCCGAATTTGGGCACAACTGAATTTTGACCCGAGATCACCTGCACTACAGAATATCAAATGCTCCACCAATTTAAGCCTATTCCCCAAATTTGATCAACTTTGATCGATATCCAGCTGAGCCAATAATTTTTTAATTTCGAGAAAGAAAAACAATAAATAAATAAAAATCGTCATAATGGTCTTTTAGGACCTCAAAGCGGATTATATTGAATCCCCCCCCCCCTCATCAACTATACGCTGATAGACGGTAATAGTCTGGTTTTCATTAACATGTTGACAATGTGTCAAAGAAAATCATGCTAAAAATAGATTATGTTCCATTGGTTTTCTATGTCTTTCTACCAGGGCGGATTTCCTATTACGGTAGCAAATTTTTGCGTATTTATTAAAAAATTTATCAAACATAATTGAAAAGTGAGCATTATTATCTTACAAGTAGTAAGCTATGTTTGAAAATGAAAATTGTTGATGTCCAACTTTGAAAACATTGCAAATTTACCTGTATACGCAGCAACTTCCAATCAACATCCAACAACTGTCCGAAAAAATGTTTTCTCAATGCAACATATTTTTATCTACGTATATGGCATGTGCTGTTCATTACTTTATACAATCAGAAATGAGGGGGTGTGGGTTCGGAAGCTCATTAAGGGAGGACGGCAATTTAGGGCGCCTTAAAGCTAAATTCGGCGCTACTCTCAACTTATATGCAGCTAAGGAATTTATAGTACAAACAAAGCTAGGGTAATGATTTTGCAGAATACATAAATCGAATGATCAAAAAATAAGCATTAAAGCACATTTTTGAGATCCGAAAATGGTATTTTACTGTTTTTAATCGCACCAGTTATTACTTATTATTAAATGTTTACTAACATGGGAACTACTAGTCTAGCTTTGAGAGAGCTTAAGCACCCTTCCATCTCCTTTCCCAGCTATGCTTCAAATAATTTTGTTCCCTAAAATTGCACACGCCTAATAGCCCACAATTTCTGTACAAAAATTTAGTTGAATATTTTACGCTTTCTATAGGACGTACAGCTAAACCTTAAAGAATTAAATTAAACAGCTTAAAACCTTTCCAAAAAAATAAAAAAAAAATTGGCAACCAAAAATAAGAATGTTTGTATGATATTTGGCGAATTTCTTTTTCATTTATTCGACTCTAGTCAGGTAAAAATACTGAACGAAACAGCATGGTTAACATAAGAAGGGTTACTTTGCCTGAGGGATTCACACTCGTAATAGCTACCTTTTTTATGGCAAATAAAAGGGACAACGAAGTATACATACAAATACTAAATAAACACGTGACCTCCTCTGGTAAGCCCACGTAATTACAATTTGAAGACGTATTCAGCCAGGAATAAATTGCTTTTGCCGGATACCTTTATCGATGCAAAATGTTATCTATACGTAGGATAATTTAGATAGGAATAAACTATAAAATGACTATCGATATATGCTACAATTGATATCAGCAGTATTTAGACTTCGGCCCCCTGAAATCTACTTTTGAATGAAATAAAGGTTCAGCCGAAGTTGAAATTAGTTGACAATTCAATTTCACTAATATCGTAAGTACCTACCATTCATTTCAACACCCCATTGGATATTTTCACCGCAAACAAAACTAAATACACCTAAATCGATTAGCTATAAAACCCAACGTAAATGTTGGTTTTGCGTTCAGTCATAATTTACGACTAGGTATAAATTTCAATAAAAAATTCTCAGTGTAAATATCGTAACCATAATAAAATTTACAAATATATACCTAAAAGTCTTATATACCTCCTACAATACTTCATAACAATAATAGGTAGGTTCTAACGTTAAACAATTAAATTTTTTTTAGATAAGATTAAAGGAAACGTAACAAATAAGTATTTGCTCTTATGTTTAAATAAAGTGAATAATAAATCAAAATACAATACCTATCTGTTCAACGAGATTTATTCCTATTGCAAGAGAAAATTCAACTACATCAGTTAGCTTGTTTTTTAATATCTACTTTAAATCATTAATCTCAATTTTTTCTAATATTTTTATCCAATATTTGCTCATCGTGACGTACGATGTACTCACTTAACTTACATTTATATATAAGTATATTTTTGATTTCGATAAGTTATACAAATTGTTTATTTGGTAAAATAACATTTACTTCTCATTAGGTACTAACTATTCGCCTAACCGTATCTACAAATTATAGAATAAATAAATGAAAAGTAGATAAATACAAAATACCTATCATACGAAAACTTTCTTTAAAAAAAACTACTTACATTCTTGTCAGAAGACCCACAACATTTGTTAATGCTTATAATTTTTATGAAAATACAAAAAATTTGCTCACTGTGATAACACCGTTTGTTTTTTTTTTTTTTGGTAGGTACCTACTACCTATACTTACTGCACTTTTCCATTTCCCATGGGAACAAGTCCCCAATCCGAATACAAAATTACCCACTAAAAGTAAATCTATGTACATGGGTACTTCCGCTTATATAAATGCTACTGGAAACAATATTAATACCTATTTGAAAAAGCTAAAGTATGCTGACTTGATGATTGAAAATTACATTATTTTTCAACAGAAAAACGAAGCGCTTGCAATAAACCTATAGAAAAAAAAACGATTTTATTTCTAATAATTTTAGTTGCGATAAAAGTTTAAGATCCATTTCTACAAATTTACTGAATTCATTGTTCAGTAATCTTTGATTCCCCCTCCCCCCTTTAATATTAAGATTACCTACGTATCGAATAACATATGTAAATATTAAATTCATATACATTTCTGGAAAAAAAGAAATAAAATTGAATGGCTTAGGGAAATTTAAAAAAAACGTACCAGAATTCTTAACGATAAGCTTAATATTACTCGAGAAAATACTTCATTGTAGATTAATTTTTATACACAACAAAGAAATACGGTGAAAAGGCTATTTTGAAAGAAAATCTTTCGAACGATACCGATGGGAAAAAATTGTTGGATGTAGCTCAGTAAATAAGAACTCAGAATAATCAAATTCAAAACTTCCATAATAAGTACAATGAAAATCAACGTTTTCATTCAAATAAATCTTTTAGTTTGCTTACCTAATTCCAGGCTAAAAACTAAAACGTAACCGAAAAAAAAAGACAAAAAGACGAAATCAACCAACACAAAGTAAATTTGACGTTGGTGTTGGCAGTTGCTTAACACGGAAAATGTTTCAACTCATATAATAAGTTGAGAGGAACAATTACTTTTTAAAGAGTAATATTTTGTACATAAGAAGGCTTTAAAGTAAGCATTTTTCAAGTAACAGGAATACTTTATAAAACATAAATTACAAGCAACATAAATATAAATTATGGGGTTATGTAATGTATTTTCCATAAGAGGGTGTATTATTATTTTTTATAAATTATTTATTTGAATTTCTATGGTTTTTTTGAAACAAAATGAAGCATAAAATTCATAAACAAGTAGTAGATAGATACTTAGGTAGGATCATGGGAAATTGAAATAGTATTTGTAAAACATATTCAAGTATCCAATAAATAATTAATTATACTTACATTTACTTACTAAAATCTGATTACAATAGATATTGACTTCTTGAATTATCATCTCTAAAATTTGATAAATACGAAATAAATACCCAACTTTTTTAAAAGTTGTTTCCTCTTCGCAAAATTCATTATTCAACGTAAATGAACGTATTAATTATCATTAACTCATAATACAAGAGAAAGTAAATGTGTCTGTCAGATGCTAAAATTGTTGATAAGTGTAGCACTTACGAATTATTAATGATTGTTTAAACTCTCGCAGGCATTATTACAAACTATAATATTCTAAAATTGTAAATTTTTTATGAAAACTCCCCCCCCCCCTTAACAACTTTAAACATTTATTACGATCTTTTCTTTAACGTATATTAAGTACCCACAAATATAATGCGAGTGTACAGTGTACTTTACTCACTGAGATCAGTAATTTGTCAAGCAGTTTCCATACCTACGTATATACCGGGTTTTTCGCATTAACCTCCCTTCCCTTGTACTGGTGATAGGTCAACTCATGAGGTTTACACGGAGAATGGTTAGCATACCCAAAAATCAAAGGCGCTGAATAATGGCCATTTACAAAAATTTATTTTCGCTCAAACCTGCCGCTCACTTTGAAAATTCTTAGAAAAAAATTAATCACAATAAAAATTGCCTGCTCGCGCTAAAACACAGTATATACTCTCGAATATGTGTGGTATGAAAATCAAGAGTGGGGAAAAAGTGGTCCGTAAAATATGACAAAAGAAAAACAAAAAAACATGACTAAAAATTTGTAACTGTTTTAGTTTTTTGTGAATAACTTTTGAAAAAGCTATTATGAGCACCTCATTAAAAAATTTTAAAATGAATGGGAGAGCAACTTTAACTCGGCGGTTGGAGTGGTAAACCCGAAAATTGCATTTATACGGCGAAAAAAAAATACCAATCGAAGAAAAAATTTTCTTAGTCATTTTTGGACAAAAACAGAAAAAAAATCCAATTTTGAAGATAAATACTAGAGAAGCAAAATGGCTGCGCTACAAGGCAAGAGACATGAGTGAAGGAGTGGAAAAAATCATGAGTGAGGGTGAAGTGGTTTGCGAACTATTACGATATAAGAGTAAAGAAATTTAGTTGGAAATTATAAATTTTTTCAGTTTTTTGTAGATTACCTCTGAAAAAGCTATTATGAGCGCCCCATATTCCATGGTTTGAGCAAAAACCCTGAAGGCTTTTCAACATTTCACTTTTTATTGGACTGAGGGATGATGCCCTGCTAGTCATTTTAAAGATTTTTAATGCGGAGCTAATAGTAATTTTTCAGAAGTTATCCACGAAAAACTGAGAAAAAAAATAATAATTTTCTACTAAATTTCTCTTTTACTTATATCGTCCCAGTTTGTGAATCACTTCATCGCCACTCTTGATTTTTTTATCACACATATTTGAGAGTATATTCTATGTTTTAGAGTAAGCAACAAATTATTATCATCATTAATTTTTTTTCTAGAATTTTTCAAAGTGAACGGCAGGTTTGAGCGAAAATTAAATTTTTAAAATAGTATATCTCAGCCCTTTCGATTTTTTGGGTATGCTAACCATTATACATGTGAGTCTCATAAGTTGACCTATAACCAGTATCAGGAAATGGAGAATAATGTGAAACACCCGGTACAAATGGCGAATCGCACTCAAGTTCTATGACAAAATAACACAGAACGTTCACTTCCAACACTGAAAATTCTATCATAATAATAAGTTGTAAAATTTTCATTTTGTTTCAGAACAATAACGTAGATGGGAAAAATACTTTGAAGACTAATACTGATGAAGCAAATTTCAATTCGAATTCAGATAAAGATACCATATATAATAACAATAATCACGGTAAGAGTTTTATATTAAATCTCTAGATAATTCAACCCTTATTATGCTTATAGATAGGTACCCAACTAGTAACTATCTATACTAGGTAGGTCAGGTAGCTAAGTATTTAAACATCGTATATCAGCACGTGCGATTTGAATGGATGTAAAGCTACTTTGCATTTCATTGCAAATAAGTTTCAATACAGATATTATTCGTATAAGCAGATTGAAAGAACGAAATGTAAATTATAACTTAAAAATGAAAATTTCGGCGATCAACATTATTATGAAATTTGAAATATAACAATTTGAACCATACGCGGGTAAATTAGTTGAATTCGAGATTATATGGATTCAAGTCGTGTGCTATCTCAATTTATAAGAAATAGGCAAATAACAGATCTCTTCTTAGCTTCTTCAATTACAATGATGGAAATTGAACGAAATTTTACGCATAAGCGGTTTACTTTTTGGAATATGACTATTTCAAAAAAGCAAAGTAGAAATTTCACAATTACTTATTTAAAAAAAAATATTCATTTAAAGCAGCAAAATAATTTTCAAACTACGATAATGCCATATCGGAAGGGGCGGAAACATGTAAAACAACTTTTTCTTTTTGAAAATCGAATATCATGTAGATGGCTACCACACACCTATTGAATAACTTGCCTTGAACCACCGAGTAGGCAAAATTATTTACATCAACGCCACTCGAGTTATCGTAGCATCTAGTGGAATGCGGGGAAGATGAAATAAAAAACAAAAAAAAATAACACGGGAATAAAATATCTCGCAACAAAACCGTACAGCAGCTTTTGCTACATACGTAAGAAAAATGGACATCATCTTCGCATAACCAATAACATAAAAAAGAACTCATAAAGGGTGCGAATACATCGTCTCTCAGCACGTCTGTCGTATTTTAAAGGCAAACAACCGTAGTGTGGCGCCTAAACCATCGTTCGGATACTGGTGAGCAATTATCGACTTACTTTCAATGTATTTTTACTTAAGCATTATCGCTTAAGTAGTAGACGAAAAATATTAAGTATGTACGTATCATAAATATCTACCTATAAGGAACGTATTTTGTATCCGCATTCATTTAATGCTGATAATATTCGTATATTTTTTGACTGAAAGTGAAAAGAAATAAAAATATCGATTGAAAAATTTTCGTAGAAAAAAAACACCTCTATTAAAAATTAAAGCGTGTATGTGACACTGTAAACTGTTCCGAAATTCTAACGAGTAAATAATAAATAAGTAAATAATATTCATTCGCATGAATTCATAATCAGAAAATGGATAAGTGGTAAAGCAACTTGTTCTATCGGTAGTTAGGTACTAAGCAGGCTAGACAAAGACAAACATTAGAACAAAAAATACTTTTATGGTAGACACGAGGGTATTGTATTTCATACACGTATAATTAAGAGCTATCAGTAAATGGTTATAAGATCAAACGTTACTAACACCTGATTACAAATACGAAAACAGGTACGGCTAGTACTCGTATTAATATTCATCGAATAATATTTCATCACTTCATAGTAGATACCAAGGTACGCTTCGTCAGATTCAAATTTGAGAATATCTAGATTACATAATAAACTTTTGTACAAACGGGTACAGAGCTACGCATCGTTCAAATTAAAATAATGGTGAAAAATACATCCTGTTAACTTTCAATCGTTTCAAACCGTTACATCTAATATATATATATATATATTTTTTTTTTCGAATAAAGTCTATATTCAAACACGGCGGAAAAATTCAGAATTTTTTTTTCAAAGTAATTAACTACCTATGTCAATCATTAGCAATTCATAAAACGGTTTTTCTCGAGTAATCAATAGTCTCGGACGAATAAAATATGAAATTCTACCTATAGTGAAACATAAATAATTAAAAAAAATTTGAAACATGCTATGTATCGTGTATGGGTAATATATGGACAGTTCAACTTCAAGCTCAGACATATATCACCTTGTAATTTAATTTTCATAGATACATACTTTACTCATTTCGTGGTTTAACGAATTTATTCTACGTACCTAGCTACCTACCTACCTAGTTGCCTACCTATTTAATGCACTAGTTGGATTCAAGATAATAACCACGTTCAAGCCACATTTAATAAACAAGTTTTCATATTGTTTGCTTGTTGGAAATTTTTTTTTTTTCAAAAATTATTAATTTTTTTTTCAAGGTTTAGGATGTTTTTATTAGATATAGGTAGGTACTTTTTAGCAGTAATATTTTCTCGATTGAAAAATTAAAAAAGAGCTTTAAACTAAAATCAATTAAAAATTATTGAATAAAAAAGGGACGCACGAAAAGAATTTCCAGAATATTTTTATACTCACTGCGAAACGTAAAAAATTACTTCTTAACCTTTGTATCTTTTAATTGTTCATTTTTATTTTTCGCAAGTATTCGAAAACTTCGAAATATTTTTTCGTCAATTAAAAAATAAATGTTATTATCCGTTTACAGATATTATCGATTAAAAATGTAATTTAGAAATGTAAAAAAAAAACATAACTCTGTACGTTCATTGGATGGGAATAGGATTACATAAAAAGAAAGAATTAGCCTACTTGAAACATGAATTCCAAATGATATGTATTAGCTATATGAAAGGATGAAATGTTTTTATTTTTCTTCAACAAGCGGTTGTTATCGTTATTTACCAAACAATTGAAAGTCCTTTGTCTTACCAACAAATATGTTTACTTTTTAAATAGTTATTTAAATCAATAATCAATATCAAATACTGCAACAAATTAGTGTAGGTATTAAAAATGCAGTATAAATCACCTAACTGCTTGTTTAGGCAAATTCTGTTAAAATCACGAACGTTCTGATGGTTGAAAAGTAAATCACACTTCCAATCAGTTTATTAAACTCTTATTACTTTACCAAAAATTTTCATGTTTTTAAAATACAATAAAGATTATTTATAATATATGTGATTTCGAATTATTTTGCAGATGTAAATACCTTAATAGAAGAATTGCAAGAACTGCGGAGAAATATTGAAAATGCCGCTCCATCCGAATTTAGGAATACGCCGTCTTATACGAAACTCAGTTCACTGAGGTAAGTCGAAAGAAAATTAATAAAAAGAAAATTTTCAAGATGCGTAAATAGGTTAGTAAAAATAAAGAATGACTGAAAAACGTTATCATTTTGAGAAAAAGAAGGGGAAAAAGTACCGAAAAGCGATAATACCAACCTACGTAGTTTTTTTTTAAGATACTTTGGATAATTTCTACAAACTGAGAGTCAATTTAAATAAAGTATTTATAAGTAAAAAACCGAAATAATTTTCAAGTCGAGATTTTAACGAGTTAATTTTTTAATATTGCAGAAAGATTTCGCCCGAGAAACTGAAAAAAGAACGAGAAAAACAGATGAGAAAAGAAAATGATCTGGATTACTTGGATTTTTTACTAGCTAAACTAGAATACGAAAATTACTTGGAGGATGCACACCCATCAAGTGAAAGTCAATACATTATCAACTCAAAAAAGAACTTCGATCCGATTGACAGATCCGGATTTAGGAGTTTTAATAAGAAGAATTTTGACCCAATAGATTCATCAGGGTTCAGTAGTTTTAATAAGAAAAACTTTGATCCGATAGATAGATCTGGTTTCAGTAGTTTTAATAAGAAAAACTTCGATCCGATAGATAGTTCTGGTTTCAGTAGTTTCAATAAAAAGAATTTCGATCCAATCGATGGATCGGGTTTCAGCAGTTTCAATAAGAAGAATTTCGATCCAATCGATGGATCGGGTTTCAGCAGTTTCAATAAAAAGAATTTCGATCCAATCGATGGGTCCGGTTTCAGTAGTTTCAATAAAAAGAATTTCGATCCGATAGATGGATCCGGTTTCAGCAGTTTCAATAAGAAAAATTTTGACCCAATTGATGGATCTGGCTTCAGCAGTTTCAATAAAAAGAATTTTGATCCGATTGATAGGTCAGGTTTTAGCAGTTTTAACAAGAAAAATTTTGATCCTATTGACAGGTCAGGTTTCAGCAGTTTTAATAAAAAAAATTTTGATCCAATAGATGGTTCCGGTTTCAGTAGTTTCAATAAAAAGAATTTTGATCCGATTGATAGTTCAGGATTTAGCAGTTTCAATAAAAAAAATTTCGATCCTATTGATAGATCTGGCTTCAGTAGCTTTAATAAAAAGAATTTTGATCCTATTGATAGTTCCGGTTTTAGTAGTTTCAATAAGAAAAATTTCGATCCCATAGATAGATCCGGCTTCAGCAGTTTTAATAAAAAGAATTTTGATCCCATTGACCGATCTGGTTTCAGTAGTTTTAATAAGAAAAACTTTGACCCTATAGATGGATCTGGCTTTAGTAGCTTCAATAAAAAGAATTTCGATCCGATAGACAGATCCGGTTTCAGTAGCTTCAATAAAAAAAATTTTGACCCAATAGATAGTTCTGGTTTTAGCAGTTTCAATAAAAAGAATTTTGATCCGATAGATAGATCAGGTTTCAGTAGTTTTAATAAAAAAAATTTCGATCCCATTGACGCTTCAGGTTTCAGTTCTTTCGTTAAGAAAAATTTTGATCCTATCGATAGTTCAGGTTTCAGTTCTTTCACAAAAAAAAATTATCCATACGAAAATTCAGCAACCAACTCACACGAAAACAAGTCTGACTTGAAACAAAGATCGAAAAATAAATATCCCAAAAGTAATTTTGGTTCAATTGGTAGTTCAGAATTTGGCGAATTAGTAAAAAAAAATTTCGACCCGATCGATCGATCTGGATTTGATAGTTTTGTTAAAAAAAGAAATGTGCCATAGTCAAGTATAGTGTTGAATATTCACAATTTAGAAAAGGAGATCAACATTTTTGTTAAATATTAAATATGTACCTACGTTAAACATCCTCAAATTGAACATACTATTTTTATGATGAAATTTTTGTCTTTTGTTTAAATTACCGAATATATAAATTAGTTTTTGTAGATAAAAAAATAATAAAAGTTTAATTATTGTTAAATAACCTTGTAAGTACTCAGATATTTTATAATAGCTTTTTATTACAAATAAAATGCACAAAATCAACTGACTTTTTAAGAAATGTGTTTCATCAATTTTTTATTTAAAAAAATGTGAATTAAATCACTTCTTATAGAAAAAAAACAATTCGAGCAGTAATTGCATGACTGAGGAAACTTGAATAAAATGATATAAAAATGGAAATACAACTTCAATGCCATGCATTAGCAATGTGATATCCCAAATTAACAGCTTCATTATCCATCGTCGCATCTATTTATAAAATCAAACCGTCGTAAATGGATGGAGAAAAATGTACTCCAAAAACAATAGAAATAAGTAGCAATTACGAAGATAAGATTTACTTACCATACGTTTTGGCCAGTTCGCTAGGAAATAATAAATAAAAATCACAGTCTATGACTGATGGACCTTTGGCGATCCCATGAACTTCAACCAACCCGGAAACATTCTCTGTTAGAGGTTCTTTCACGTTGACAGTAATATTAAAACCATCGCCGGACTGAATATTGAAAGCTGTATTACTCGGTAATACCTGAAAATACAACGTGTTTAAGAATAGCTAAAAAAATATAAGGTTTTTCGAACAATATTTCCAATATATAAAATAAGAATAAACCAGTAGAAATACTCACTACTTGAACGGTTCCGATCATACTGACACGCTTCGATACGCATTTTCCTAAAAGAGCACCGTTAACTCTCATTTTGAAAGAAGTGTTGAAAAGTAGGAACTTCTGTAGACAGAAATAAAACTTTACTAGTGTGTGATAGAAATACTTTAGTTTTTCAATAATCTGAACAATATTTAGGAATTGATCTCAGAAGTTACTTCGCAAATAATTAAATGTACACAACGAAACTTGAAAGCGGGAATCGAATAAGTTGATAAAAACAAAAATCTTATCACACAATTTCTGCCAGCGTCTGTCGGCAATATTGGAGTAACAATTTCGAGTATTATCGGAAATATTCGAGATTTTTTTTCAAAATTATCCAATCAAATTTACGGTAGAATCAATTTGTTTTTTTGCCGCAAGATGGCATTGTCAACAATATTATATTTTTTACTTTTTTCATTTTTTTTGTTTCACACTTTTGATAGATGTTTATGCTTTACAATTCAAGTATTATTATAATTTAGCCATAATTATTCGACATAAAGTAGACATTCACGATCTTACATATCCCTCGAATAGTCCATTTTTTAACGCAAGTTTATCTGCTTTCAGACTGTTTCTCATTTTCTGAGCAAAAACCATAGGCCAATGAGAAAAATTGAAACTAGAACAACTAAAATCGAGAAATCGAAATGAAACGAGCCATGTTATGTATTACTGTGTTGGGTGTTTTGTGCGACTTTTCACTTGAATTTTTTTTTTCAATTAGTAACATTCTACAATGATGCCTGAATAATGACTAGAATCTTTATAAATATGACAATATCACGTCAATTGAAAATTAACAAAATCAACAAGTTAGCTAATAGTGCTGAACCTGTGCTTTGGTATTTCTCGATGATTGTTTTTGGAAAAAAATGAAAAGTAAATACCACTATAATTATTTTACAACAATTAAAGACTATGCATTGGATAATGAAAAATTGACAAAAATGTTGCGATGTCATGTATTTTTTAGTTATAAATTTTTTCAAGAATTACTAATTACAAACTTTCGTTTCTAATTCTTTTTTACACGCGAAGCATTCGTTTTTAGTCAACACTCTTTTAAGCGAAGAATATGTAATTTCTAAATTTTTATGTAAAGATTCAGGATAATCGAAATCTAACAAAGAATTTAAGTCATAGGTTTTTAATTTTCCGGAATCAGATACGATGGAAAATCCGCTTGTCTTCGTACATAAAATCAACTTCAAGCCATCTAGTTTGGATATCACTTCGTATAGGCCGTTAGACAATAGCAAGATGAAATATTTGGTAGTTTCGTAGTAGGATAGTAGATATGGTAACATCGGCAACCAGTCTTTGTTTTCAAAAATATCATTTTGTACGGTGGAACTTTCATTATTAATATTCACATCGAAAATATGTTGCAATATTGACAATTTATCTTTCAGGGTTGTTGAATGTTTCGAAATAGTATAAAATTTAACTTGTTTATCGAGCGTTACATAATACAAATTACGTTGATTTGGTAATAAAACTAATATTGTTTTATCTTCAAACAATACACCCTTCGTTCCATCATTCAGTTCATAACCTACATGTTTATACTTATTACATTTCACTACTTTCGTTATCCACACAAATGGATTCAGCATGGGGTATTCAATCTCATGATGAAATGTTCGAGATTTATCTTCGTTATTCTTTGAATTGGGCTTGTTGATAAGCTGCGAAATGTAGTTTTCATAATGTTTGAGGCATCTTCGGTAACACTTATTTTCACAGAATCTACTGTCAATGACATCCACTTTTCTTATAGCTTTTGGTTCTTTAAAAGTAACGATAAATTTTGGTTTTTCTACCAATGCACTGATTGGCAACGAATTCGGAGTGAAACCGTTTTTGAAAAATTCACTGCTAAGGATTTGTCTGGCATTCGGTCTGTTATCAGGTTCTTTTTGAAAAATTCTCTGAACTAGAGACGATAAACTTTCAGGCATATCAGTTGGTAAATAGAATATACAATTTTGGATATTGTTATACAAAACTTTTTCATCCTTTCCGCGAAATGGCGTTCTTCCGGTATAAGTATGATACAAGAAACACCCCACAGCCCAAATATCTACTTTATAATTATAGCGAAAAATTGATTTCGTAATCATTTCTGGGCTAATGTAATTAGGAGTGCCATAAATGTGACGTTTGTAAATTGTCTTCGTCTTGGGACACAATACCGCCATACCGAAATCCGATAATTTTAAGTTCATCTTTTCATCCAATAACATGTTTTGTGGTTTGATATCCCTATGCACCACATTATTATCATGTAGATATTTCAAAGCGGATAGTAACTGTTTGCAGAAAAATCGAACTTCGTAAATTGTCAACTTACCTCGCCGCTGAATCAACTCAAACATCGATTTATTGGGATAATATTCTGTTATTAGACAAAAATTACGAGGAGTTTCTATGCATTTTACAAAATTCACGACATTTTTATGACTTAACTTGCTCAATATCTTGAATTCTTGAATACTGTCGAGTTGTTTTTCCGGATGATGTTTATCTTTGGCGATGAATTTTCCACAATATGTTTGATCATCTTTTTTCAAAATGTATGATTTTGAGAACGCACCTTTACCCAAATAATTTTCTCTGACGTACGTATTATTTTCTGAATCTCGAATCAACGATGTCATCTTAAAGTTGAACAGTTTTCATCTGGCAATGTAATAGGTATGAAAAATATTTACCAATGTTCACATTTTGCTGAAGTTGATTTTTTTTTCCAAATAATATTGATTTTATACATACTGGTTTTTTAATGAATCTACAATAAATTTAGAAATATATTACAAAACTAATTCAACAAAAATGATCGAAATTAGTACGACAAATTTTGTGAATCAAATATTCTGCATTTTAAAATTTTATGGTGATAACAAATGACAAATTTTTAATCATAAAAATTTTACTATATTCACAAGCCATATATTTTTGAAAAATAAGTAGAAAAAAAAGCAAGAAATGATATAAAATAATAATAAAACAAGAACATACATAACCTATTGGAATGATTATTTGCAAATACAATAAAAATACAAACTTATTTATGTATACATAATGTACTAAGGGACATACTTGAAAAATGGCACGTTTTTAGTCGAAATAATTTTTTCAATTAGTATAAGTAATATCACAATATGTACGCTTAGTTACTTACAATTTTAATGTACATTTTTGAGATGTAGGCTGCCTGCCTATTAAATAGCAAGCATATCTCAAGTCGAAAAAACTTTAATTTTAAAGAACTTGCCTTTGGGTTAATTTATAATAATGCCCCTCCATCGCTAATAATTCTTTATGAGTTCCTTTCTCAATTATTTTACCTTTCTGCATCACATAAATTTTATCGGCATTCTGTATTGTGGATAAACGATGGGCAACTACAATGCAAGTTCTTCCTTTTTTAGCAATATCCAAAGCATCTTGAACAATCTTAAATTCAAATAGGAAATTTTTTAAAATTTGGTTCAATATTCTCAATATCTATTTTAGAAAGCATGAAGTCTTACCTTTTCATTTTCTGTATCCAAAGCAGAAGTTGCTTCATCCAACAATAAAATTTTTGGATCACGAATAAGAGCTCTTGCTATAGCCACCCTTTGTTTTTGTCCACCAGATAACTGAATTCCTCTTTCACCAACCACAGTTTCATATCGCTAAAAGTAGGATAACCATTAGTACCTATATAGTACCTACCTAAGCCACGTACAATTCGCAAAGGATAAACAATATACATATGTACGAATAACGTACTTCAGGCAGTTTCATTACAAAATCATGGACATTGGCTAATTTTGCCGCCCTCACTACTTGCTCAAAAGGCACTTCTTCATTTAGTGAAATAGCACCGTATGCGATATTATCTTTAATTGAAATATCAAATAATATCGGTTCTTGGGTAACTAATCCGATTTTTGATCGTAAATAAGACAGATTTAATGTACGAATATCATATCCATCAACTTTCTGCAATCAATAAGGAAATAGGACATTTCGATAATCTTGTTTCGATAAAAGTTTTCACATTAAGTACACAAAATTTTCCACCACCGTACGTACAATACTTCCTTCAGTAGGATCATAAAAGCGTTCCAACAATGATATTATAGTGCTTTTACCGCATCCCGATTCTCCTACTAAAGCGAGAGTTTTTCCAGCTTCAACATTTAAATTTAATCCTCGCAATACCTTCACGTTAGCTCGAGTTGGATAAGAAAAATGTACTTTCTTGAACTGTATTCCACCTTTAATATCCTGAAAATTTATAAATAAACTTTATTTATGTTCATTACCTACGTAATTTTGCAACATTAAAGTAATCTTGATGTAAATGTAATACATACCGGTTTTATTCCTAAAGGAGAAGTTGAATCAATTTCAGATTTCCTAGTGAGTAAATAATTGAGTAATCTCATTGATGTTCGAGCTTTAGTGTAGTCTTGCATGTACGAAAAAGCATTCCCGATGGACACGGCACATAAAGACAACGCGAAGAAAACCCTGAAATTTGAAAAACATTTTTTTTTAATTTATTTATTTTTAATTCATCGTATAAATTAACAGATTGAAGATCAAAGTAATTCTGAGAAAAAAAAACACTTACTTGTAAATATCATTTGTTTGCATTTCTCCTTTTTCTACGAAATAACCACCGGTACGAAAAGCTAATGCGTACATGTAAAATGTAATTGCTTGTGTTGCTGAATATAAAATGGAGTAGATTAAAGCTTGCTTTTTCGCTTCCCTAGAAATATACATTTTATTAGATCAGATAGATTTACTCTTGTATGAAAAGTACGCTTAGGTGAATTATTTGATTTAAAAAAAAAAACCTGTATGGCATTTCCAGATTTTCTGAATATAAGTCAGCAAATAATTTTTCTTGTCCCAAAGCTTGAACCGTTCTAATATTCCTCACCACTTCCGAAGTTATCTGTACGAAACATTAATGAAGTACATTGATACGCCAGCGTTAATTCACGAAACTTAATTGTCAGCGTAAAAATTTGAAGGAGCGAGCTGATTAAATGAAATCTGGTATCTCTTAGCTCCTACCAATCTTGTTGTCGGCAAAACTACTTCCATCAATGTATTTCTTGAGATGCGTTGACACATTCAACGATTTCAACATACTATGAAGCACGAATAACCTATTATTTTTAGAACATATGTCATTTTAAATACTTACTCGACCAGCTTCATCCATTAATTTTGAGTCTCTGGCTTGATACTGTTTCAATAGACTTTGCTGTTTATAAGAAGCCCAAATAATAATTGGAACACAAATGGTCAATATTAGAGCCAACTGCCAGCCACATATGTAAGCAATTAAAAATGCTCCGATCAAAGTGACAGTTGAGGCAATGACTTGTCCAATTCGTAATCCTGCAGCCTATAAAATGAAACTGGTTTCAATCATTCATTCAGAAATCTCATTGGAAAAAAATCATATTTTTACCGCTTTAATTAATGGGGCGTTTCGAGCTAGACGGTTTACTAATATGCCTGGTGAAGAAGTTTCCAAGTCAAACCATCCTACCGGTTGTCTCAGTATATTTTCAAAAACCAACAATCGCACTCTAGCTATAACTTTTTCATTCGCTGTTGTAGCTCCTTTGGCCTTTAACAGGAATTGAATATTTTAAGATCAGTTTAAACCTAGCTAAAGCCCTCATAAGCATGTATTTACATGCAGATTGACTAATTTATAGGTTCTACCTGACAGTAAAAAGCCACAGCTGTGAATAACGATAATAAAATGAACATATTAGTCCAAAATCTCGTTGCTTCGACTAGTTCCCAACCGGTTTTGGTAAATACCTGTGCATAAAATTTTAAAATTCAGTGATAACCTGATGGTAATCAATAATAATTATAGACCTGGCTATTTATTTATGAAAATTCAATTACCATCACTTCTGCAATTAACATACCGTGAATATTTGTCCATAATACAATGCAAATATTGGCATTACCGATCCTGAGCAAGCACAACCGATGAAAGCTAACGTCAACCATTTCCATTCTAATTTATGTAATTTTAAAAGCTCCCACAGTGAAATATCTTTTTCAATTTCCTATAAAAATATTAATTTTTGATAATTAATTTAATTTCTTGGAGTAAGATAAGTTATCCGGAAAATGAGTATCATTTTATGTAACGAATTATTGAAAAAAAAATACATACACATACGCATAATGCAATGTCGAATACTGAAAAGTGAATTAATACAGAATAGAACTTACTTCTGGTTGACTAAATGGCAAAAGTTTCTTTTCTTCTTCCGATGAGCTACCGCAAATAAAACAAATCAGGAGTTACATGGAGGTTTTCTCAAGTTAATTAGTAAAATATTTTTAAAAAAGTGCAGAGAAAAGTAGAATATAAGGTAAGCCAAGATCAGTATTATCTTTTTTTTTTTAATATTTAGTTGGTGGATAAATAGATACCGAGTGCTCTATAATATCTGCCTCTCTTCTGGGATTTTCATGCAAAAAACTATTGTTTGGTAGTTCTAGAAAGTTGAATTAAATATTTTGATTGGGCAAAAATTTTCTTAAATGTTACTAATCTATGGTTTTTTAAGCTGAAATCTCAGAGAAAGATCAAATATTATAGAGTATCTGGTAGGTAGGTAGGTAAGAAGATCAGTACCTAAATTGTTTTTTTCTTGATGGTATGACAAGTTCCTTCGTACTTTTTTCCGGTTCTTTCTGTGGACAATTCATCAAATGGACTTACATAATAACTTACGTAATGAATAGGCATCTAATTAATATAGGTAATTTAGCTGAGTACAATTTACCGGAATTTCACTTTCAGGTTGATTTTCTTCTTCTTCCTCATCGTATAGTATTTCTCGAGTCTCTCTGACATGAGTTACTACTGTTTCGTATTCCTACAGTAATTAATCATACAAGCTTTAATGCAACCTAGTTAATATGCGAATAGAAGTGAAGTAATGGCTAATGAGAATTAATTATTTTTATATCTTACATCATCTTCATTATCATCAGATAAAGTCTCATGTGACACTTCGCGGTCTAAAACTTTCCATTTATTATTTGAATCATCAAGTTCTTCGTCATCACTGCGTGAAATAGATCCAAATATTCGATTAGTGAGTGATTTATGAAAAAAGAATAATAATATTAATTGAAATACTCTGAAAAAAAATGCGAAATACTTAAGATTTTCACGATCAGCGCCTCCTTCTGCTGCCGTTGAAATATTTATTTTGCTATAATTCTGTAAATTTTTGATAAAATTATTTTGTAGAATGTGCTTTGAGGTATACTAATATTAATATGAAATTCGTTATTTGTATCACTGACTCCATTATTTTCCAGTTCTTTCAACAGTTCTGTGGGACTTAATTTAGAGCTATCTTTTTCCGATTTCAAATCATCAGATTCTTCCCTGAAAAATTTTTCACGACCAATAATAATTTCAGCGGTAATTCTAAAAAGTAAAAAATAATAATGAGCGTCACATATACCTACTAAGCAAGTTTACTTACACAGAAGGAGAACTTTCATCATTTGTTTCATCTGCGCTAGTAGTACTATCAACATCTTTAGATTCATCAGATTTCGTTTGTGCGGTAACCAAATTATAGTACAGAGATCGTTTTTCCATAAGTTCATCGTGTTTTCCACTCTCAAAAACTGCCCCATCCTGGAAAATAATTCACGCCGTACAAAACGAGGAAAATAAAATACTTGGAAAAAGTTTACAGGCAAGTAGGTACCTACGTAAATTATGCCTTGGTAATACTAATTACTAATACGAACCTTCATTACATAAATGCTATCTGCATTTCTAATAGTTGATAATCTATGGGCAACAATTATCGTTGTTCTTCCTCGCATTGCTTTTTCCAGTGCTTCTTGCACAACACCTTCACTATGAGCATCCAAAGCACTAGTTGCTTCATCTAGGAGTAAAATTTTAGGATTTCTCACCAAAGCTCTTGCAATAGCAATTCTTTGCTTTTGACCACCAGACAACTGAGAACCGGTATCTCCAACCAATGTATCGTAACCCTATAGTGAAAATAGAACGCAGAATTTTAAACGTAATGTAGTCCTATTCTAAAAAATTATAAGTGAAAAGAAAACTTGTACTAACGCTAGGTAACTTCGTAATAAATTCGTGAGCGTTTGAATTTTTAGCTGCGTCGATGATTTCCCAGAAAGACACGTTTTCACGTCCGTATCGAATATTTTCAGCGATTGAAACTCCAAACAAAACAGGTTCTTGAGATACTAACCCTATTTGTCTTCTCCACCAATTAACATTCAATTCGTCGATTCTGTTATTATCAATAGAAATTGAACCTTGTTGCATATCGTAGAAACGAAGCATTAAGCCGACAATGGTACTTTTTCCAGCACCACTAGAACCAACAATTGCCACAGTATTTCCTGGTTCGATTTTTAAATTTAAATTTTTCAAAACCTGTAACCATCAAAATGAATTGATATTAATGCACGCGTGCGTGTAGTTTTATTTTTATTCATTTCCGCATTTTCAATTAATTATCTACCTGAACGTTCGGACGAGATGGATAAGAAAATGATACATTTTTAAACTCGATATTTCCGACTATTTTGTCAAGTTTTCTACCTTCATTCGAATAAGGATCGATGGTAACTTTGCGCGATATGATTTGCTTTATTCCTGCCATTACTCCCACTGCAGTTGATACGATATTGAAATAAGGTAACGCATTACCTATTGAAAACGCACCAACAACGACGCTGAAGAATACCTATAAGTACATATTATCTCTACAGTGAGTAAAAAAATCTCAGAAATTATTTAACAATAAGTAAATATACCTATAGAATACTCACAGTAAATACACTTCCAGGGGTAGCAACGCCAGCTTGAACTAACTTAGAACCATACCAAAATCCTAAACCATAAGCAGCGTACATTAAAGCAAATGTGATAGCAATACAAACTGCAAACACGTTGTATTTGCTCATTGCAATTTTTCGGCCAGCTTCCAATGCTACTTCATACCTAACAAAAAATAAAAGAAATAAAATCATTTTTAAAGTAAAATGTACGTCTACTAGGTAATAATATCTATAATAAAAATGTCATTTTCTCACTTTGCTATGCTCAATGAAAATCCACAAAAAGCTTGAACAGTTTTTATGTTTGACAGTGCCTCTTCGGCAACAGCCCCCGCGGCGGCATATTTTTCTTGTTCTCTTGCTCCTGAAAGAGCTGCAAACTAACCGATGACTTGGAATTTTAGTAGGTTACATTTACTTTTTACTAATCAAATTATGAAATCTATTTAGATATAAAAAACATTGATACATTTGTTTGATTACGGCTTGCATCTATTCTTACTTTGGCAGAATAAGCTGTTAAACCGATGAGAAAAGGTCCTACGCATAATGTGACTAAAGTCAAAGGTAAATTAACATACAATCCGACAAATATTCCTGAAATAAATGTCGCCATATACTGTATAATCATCACACATTTGTATCCACTTCCGTCTCGTATTCTTTCTAAATCACTGTAATGAAAAATAATTACAGTTGTAGTAAAGATAAATTATACAAGGCACCTATACTATATTCGACGTTTATTAAAACTCAAATACGTTGGTAAATTGCCTATAAAATTGGTAAAAAGCTAAGAAACTTATAATGTTTTTAATTTTTAAAATTTATTTTATGCATGTAAAATTTGCTAGTAATACTTTATTTTGATAGCAACTTACTCGGATAATTTATTCGGTAAATTACCATTATCGTTCGTATCGTACCAGGAAATATCCTGACGCATAATTTGCGAAAAGTAAAGTTTACGCATACTATGAACTTGATGTTCGCTGACATATTCCCAGCAAATAGTCTGAAATCATACGTTTGTATTTTTGATCATTCAAGTATATCAAAATTTTTCATTGATTTATTGTGGACATAAAAATTAGTAGAATTTTTAACGTATTGCTATGGTATATTGTATGTTTACTCATAAGATTGACGTGATAAACTAAATTTATTAGTTTATCCATCTTATTTGCTATTTGCTATTTTAATACGCGTAGGTATAAATGTAGGTAAACATGAAAGAGCTTCATACATTATTTCTCTTATCAGTTGATATGATAGATATTACTTGTGTATCATCTACAGAAGCCATAAACTTATGTTGCAATGGTGTCTTATAACTAAACATAAAGTAGATATAGATACCTAGTTTACCTACTAAATTTGTTCTACGGAACTTGGGACTTACAGTAGATTATGAAAGAGGGAGTAGAATTGATTCATTAGATAGTAGTTGTAACTAGGTACTAGATGTACATTAGTACGGTATTTTAATATCGTGAATTTAAGAAATTACCTGCATAAATGAACAGATCATCATAATGGTTCCAATAATTAAATAAATGATTAGATATTTGTTCAAGGTATTGTTAAATTCCCGAACAGTCATAGGTATACTACTATTCCTGAAAAAAAAAAAAGAAAATAACCAGCAACGAGAATATTGTATACTTGGTCATTTTTCTTTACAAAATAATAAGCATCAAGCGAAAAGCAACTCAATATATCGTACCCGCCATTTCCCCACAAATCTTTCTGAGGTAATTCTGCTTTGAAAATCTCATGAAGCACGTATACCACTTCGTAAACGATCGTTCTGCAATAGAGCGAGTGGATTAAATACTTATGAATTAAAAGTTACGTTCAAGTTTATGAACATATTTCCAGGTACTTTATAAATAATCTATAATTAACATTTTACATTTACACACTACCTACTTACTATATACGATACAAAATGAAGTATATGTAGATTTGTACGACGATATTTTTCGTGAAATTACTAAGTTATTTTGTTTACGAAGCAAGATTTACGCAAATTTCTATTTTAATTAATACATTTTTCAACTGATTTATTTATACCAATTTAACCTGTAATATCAGAACTATATCATAGACCAATAAAAACTTACTGATTTTCTGCTGTTAACGGAACAAGTCGTTCATCAAAATTAATTGCCACTGGGTTAGCATGAGATGTTGCATTTCTTAACGTGGCATTTATAACTTCATCTGATACCAAACCCTATATTAAAAAAAAAATAACCCATGATTTTATGCTGGAGTAATATGCCTTGATTTTTACTCAATTCATATGATGGAAAATTGATGATTTACCTGAGTCGCTTGATTCAGGAAGATATTGGTCATGCCTCCAAAAAATAATCCAAGTATAGGCAAACATGATCCTGATATTAGACTGAATATTGTTCCTGTAATTAACAACGTTCTATCCAATCTTGTCGTATATTTAAACTAAAGAACAAAAAAAAACATTATGATTAGAATCAGTTGAAAATTCAAAGACTTTAAGCACACATTGCAAATGAAAAAGTAAATAATTTCGTGGACAGGTATGCATTGAAAATTCCAGTTTGAAAGCATCCAAGTACGTAGTAGATAATAGGTAGCTAACATTTTAATTACAGGTGGAAAATTTCAGATGACATGAAATCACTGAATGACTACTAATTTATTTTTCCTCCATGTAGGTGCCTATAATTTCCAATAATTTTCTTTTTCGGTAAAAATATTGATGATATGAGCTCAATATCTCATGGACTATTTTAACAACATTTACAAGTAACTTTAACTTTCCAATTTTTACTCATCATTTTAAGAAAAGTAAATTTTCTTCTAACAGCAACTCTTTTCATTTTTAAAGTTCCTACATGACTACGTATAATTAACCTCGTTAAGCACGTGAAAATAGGTTGAATCTAGATTAATTATATACATATTTTTTTCTTCATTCAACTTTTAAATCGTGAAAGAGATAACTATAACTACACATAATTCTAAAAACAAAAAAAAAAAAAATAATGTTATCGCGGAAGTGATTAATGAAATGTCGAATATTGATGATAACATGTATGCATACAAATTAATTGAGATAATTTTACAAATTCTTAAATGTATAAAATTACCCATTTGAATACTTATTAATTAATTGGAGATAAAGTCAAACTTTTTTCATCTTTGCGAGCAACTTAGTCCACATAGATAGGTAGTTAGATAGGTACCACCAATTAATCATTAAAGTGTTAAAACGCTTGATGAAAATTTCATGAAATAGTCACGTAGATATAGAACATGTAGTTTGTAATACATTTATGGGGTATAATTCTTAATATACGTTGGGTGCCTTTGTGTCTAGATTTATATTAAAGTTCACAAATTTGTCACAACTGTAAAATCAAGTGCATGAATGCATAATTTTAAATAACTTACCAGATGAAATATACTTGAGGTTTCCTCCTTCTGTTTTTTCTTCGTTTGTTTTTCGCTACAAATAACAACAAAAAAAAATTTATACGATACAAATTTTTCCTCTCAGTATTTATTCCCTTTGGTAATTCACTATATTGGCAAATACCTATCAGATGCGAACTGGTTAAAAATACTCGAAATGAAAAACAAGTACACACTTACGTAACTTCTACAACAGATCCGTAATCGGTATTCTGCTCATTTTCTAATAACTTTGCAGCTTCTCCTTTTTTAAATACCATTTTCACTGTAAGGCTTTTCCTCAATACTCCACTTCAAAATTCAACGCTCGTTTCAAAAACCATACTTTAATAATATTCGCAATTGTTTCAATACACGAAAAAGCTTGATAAAGCGTCGCTTGTTCGAAGATAACGCATGTAACCAACGAGACTGATTAAAAACAGAATCTCAACGAGCTATTTTAGTATGTTTAAACCGGTTATTGAAAATAATTCGACCTTCGTTCGTGATAGCAGCGAAACGATGCGCCAACAAAAATTACCATTTTTATTTAAGACAATTTTTTCCTGATTTTGAATTTCTTTCAGCTTATGTTATAATTGTGGAGGCGATGAAATTTATTGTAATTATTGTTGAGAAATTTTTCACGTTCAAAGAATTCATAATTATAGACTTCTCTTTTCGCATACATACATTTTTATTTAGTACGTAGCTTATGATTTTTGCATTTTGATCTTCTGTGCGCAACTATTTTGATATGAGGTTAAAACGAAAACCGGTTTTTCAAACTTAAAATTATTTTCTAATATAAATCGCGACGTAAAACAAATATTTTATTCGAAAAATAAATATAAATCCAACGATATACGATTGATAAAACGTAAAAGCCAAGTTAAATAGGTAACCTTAGAATATATGTACATACAAGTATACAAACATGTAGCTCGGTAACAACGTATTTACACATTAAATATACAAATTAGAAGAGATCGATGCGATTCAGGTTCAATTTTATTAAATTTAGATTTGCTGTCTTTCGGTTAATTTGAAATAGTAGCCTTTTCTATTAACCAAATCTTCGTGCGTTCCGTGCTCTATAATTCTACCTTTGTGTACAACGGCAATAACGTCAGCATTTTGTATTGTTGATAAACGATGGGCAATGGTGATACAAGTCCTACCTTCCCTAGCTTTATCCAATGCTTCTTGCACGACCTGCGAATGAAGAAATTTTATTTACACATGAGAAATGTACTGATGCTTCTGATGGCAAATGGTGGAATAGATTTTCAAGCACATATTACTTTTTCGCACTCGGTATCCAGTGCTGAAGTGGCTTCATCTAATAATAAAATTTTAGGATTTTTGATTAAAGCTCTGGCTATCGCGATTCTTTGCTTTTGTCCTCCAGATAACTGAGTACCTTTTTCTCCAACCATAGTATCATAGCCCTAAACAATTATTTTATTCCTATTATGAAATTAAATACGATAAGTACGCGGATTTTGAAAATTAAATACCGACTTGAGGTAAAGATGCTACGAAATTATGTATATTGACACTTTTAGCGGCTTGGATTACTTTATGCATGAGAACGGTTTCGTTTTCGGTGGTTAATAAACCATAGGCGATATTATCTTTGATAGAACGATCAAAAAGATTCGGTTCTTGGGTGACGATGCCAATATTGCGACGTAAATGATGCAAGTTTATAGTTGAAATATCAAAATCATCGATATCCTTCAAAATATAACGGTTTATCGATAATAATTACGTAAACTATGATTTGTAAATTACAGATGCCATTGATTTCACTAACAATTTGTCCACGACAAGGGTAGTAAAATCTTTCTAATAAAGATACTACTGTGCTTTTACCGCAACCGGATTCTCCAACTAAAGCAAGCATTTTTCCGGAATCTAAATTGAAAGTGAAACCCCGTAAAACGTTAAAATCTGCCCTGGCTGGATACGTGAAATGAACTTCCTTAAATTGAAGTTTTCCTTTTATATTCTGAAAAAAAGTCATACAGGTAGTCAGGTAAGTAGTGATATATCCTACCAGAGACGTGGCGATTTTACTCAAAAATTGTACACAAAACTCACAGGTTTCACTCCGGTAGGTACCATTGGGTCAATTTCTGATTTTTTATTAATTAGCTGCATCATTAATCGAGCAGCGTGTTTCGCTTTCATAAAATCTTGCATGTATGAAAATGTATTTCCAACAGCAGTTGCGCAAAAGGCCAGGGCAAAAAACACTCTGAAAATGAAACGTGCAATAGAAATAAGATGATATCGAATGATACAACGAAATATTCAAGTTTATGCTTCCAACCTGTATACGTCTGTAGGAGTCATTTCTCCGGTTTCAACTAACTCAGCTCCATATTTAAATGCTGCTGCATACATTAAATAAATTATCGATTGAGAAAATGAAAAAACCAGACCAAAAGTGGCCGCGTGTTTTTTCGCCTCCCTATAAAAAAATCAAGTTTGTAATATGTCATTCAATAGTAGGCTGATATAAATATCTCACACCGTATTGATGAAAGTAAAGCAAAATTTTCTCACCTGAAAGGAATTTCCAAACTTTGCGTGTATTGTTTGACGAATAAATTTTCAGTTCCTAATGCTTGAACTGTTCTAATATTTTGTACACATTCATTGACGATCTGTACAAACCCAATTTTATAATTTATCATTTCGTCAGTTCGTCAGAAATTTTAAACAACCCTTTTATATTTACCTTCCCTGCTATCTCCATTAAACGTGAATCTCTAAATTGGCTTTTCTTTAAAATCATATTTTGTTGATAGGCTGCGCCCGCTATAAACGGAACTCCAAAAATAAGTAAAACTGCTAGTTTCCACCCAAATAAGAATGCTATAAATATACCCGATCCCATTGTAACACAGGCAGTTATCATATGACCAACACGTAAGCCAGCAGCCTGGAATAAGTAAAAATAACACAAAACATATTAATATGATTATTTTCTGTTATTTGTATTTAAGCAAGCAGGTAAGTATATGAATAAGCACTAACCGCCTTGACCAGGGGTGCATCTCTTGCCAATCTTGTGATTAAATATCCAGTTGAAGACGATTCTAAATCAAACCAGCCTATAGGTTGTCTTAAAATGCTGTTAAATGCCTTAGATCTCATTCTCATTATTAGTTTTTCGGCAGCACTAGTCATGCATATAGTCTATTCAAAATGATAATAAAGTTACATTTTTATAATTAACTCCAAAAAAAGCGTATCACCAAGAATCAAATGTTTACAGTTTTTAATTACTTGGGTAAACATAGCTGTTCCTGATACCACGGCTAAAATAACAAGCATATAAGACCAAAATAGGGCAGTAGATTTCAGTTGATCTCGAGGAAGCGTAAACGTCTTTAAAAAAATTTTTAATATTAAATTGGTATCATTTAGATCAGTCTACACAGTCAATTTTACAAAATTCTCTACGTACCACAAACATTTCAGTATAGAAGATGGAAAATATTGGCATTATTGCTCCAGTTACAGCGCATGCAATTATACCAACAGTTAATCGCAGCCATTCTTTCGAGTTAAATTTCACTAATTGCCATACGCTAACTTGAGGTAAATCTTTCTCCTACAATTATTTCGAAAATAATTGTTAAGAATATATGTTAAGAATTAAAATGCACGTAAAATAAACAAAAAGATTGCTAACTTCTGACATATTATCAACTAAATTGGTGTCCCATTCAAATGATTCCAATGACGAACTTCTTGAATTTAAAGACATCGTAGAAACGAATCTATTTTCGAAATCATCTTCTTCTTTCCTGTACAGCGAAAATTTAAGTATGATCATAAGTAGGTATCTGAATGAATTGAGGTCTCTTTGCATTATAAACGAGCATCGAAGAGATAGATATGTTTACTAACCAACTTTTACCAGGTTTCTCGTCTATACTCTTATCAAGGGTTTGAGCGAGTATGAGATTATAATACAATCCTTTTCGAGACATCAACTCTTGATGTTTACCACTTTCCGCAACGTATCCGTCCTATGAAAACATTGTTCAAAAAATTCAAATAGTATTAAGCAGGTGAAACATTGCTGTACTCTTAAACAGAATAAAAATATTTGTATTTATCGGTTAAACGATAATATTGCCATATGAGTAACACTATTTATGAGTAGGTAAACATCACATGAAGGTAGGGATAGAAGTATAGTAATATTTCCATGTAAAGCATCAAGTAGGTATAGCACTGAATTTAACCTACCTACATGACTTGATTTGAAATTTTTTATTTTCAAGAAATAAGCAGTTTTGTTCAGAATCATGAAATAATAAGCGAATATTTATGCGTAGGTATATTATAACTTTTGTAAATTTATAAGCGAATTTTACTTTTTGGAGCAACATTTTAAGGTAATTTTAGTGTATAAAAAATAACTTACACAAAGTTTGATATCTGGTGCTTCCGCCCCAGGCCCTGAGATGCACATGCTCCTAAGCGTAAACACGTAAATGTTGTGTTCGTTGAATGGTACACATGGGCAACGCAAAAAACATCAAAACAAAGAATTTTATCTTACCTTCATGACGTAAATCAAATCAGCATTTCTAACTGTCGACAAACGATGGGCGATAATAATCGTAGTTCTTCCAAACATTGCTTTTTCTAATGCTTCTTGTACGATTCCTTCACTGTGAGAATCTAAAGCCGAGGTGGCTTCATCGAGCAATAAAATTTTAGGGTTTCGTGCTAACGCTCTAGCGATAGCAATTCGTTGTTTTTGACCACCTGACAATTGAGAACCACAATCTCCAGCTAAAGTATGGTATCCCTGTAGAAACAAATTTAATAAATACTAATATAGATCTTGTTTTAAAATTTTGCTCAGTACTGACCTCTGGTAATTTAGAAATGAAATAATGAGCATTTGCAATTCGCGCTGCGTCTTCAATTTCTTCGTCGCTAATATCTGGTCTACCATAACGAATATTATCAGCGATTGAAGCGCTGAATAAAACGGGCTCTTGAGCGACAACACCTATTTGATTTCTTAACCAGTTAACATTTAACTGATGTAATGGAGTTCCATCTAATGTAATCTGATATTTTGAAAAAGAAAAAAAAAATTTAGGGTTGCATATACATGCACCAAACTACTTGTTACATATGAGTAATTTATCGCATTTCAACTTTGAAATATTACCTACCATGCCTTCAGCTGGATCATAGAAACGAAGAAATAGGCCCAAAATAGTGCTTTTACCAGCACCACTAGCTCCAACAAAAGCGACCACTTTGCCTTGATCAATTTTCAAAGATAAATCGTGTAACACCTAAGGCACAGTCGAATAATTCTCATCTCAAGAAACGGAAGAATAATCAACACAATAACACGATAGATGGTGAATGAAAAATATTCAAACCTGAACATTTGGACGAGATGGATATTTAAATGATAAACTTTTGAATTCAATGTATCCGTCTACAGATCTAGGTTTTAGACCCTTTTTGGAATATGGATCTATTTCTGGAATACGTTCTACAATTTTAAAAACTGAATTTGCGCAGCCAACTGCTGTACTAACAGAATTGATGAATGGTAAAGCATTACCAACCGAGAATGCGCCAGCCATTACGCTAAAAAATACCTGTACAAATATTTACTTTGAACAGAAAAAAAACGCGCATTAAAATCTAAAGAATATCATTTTGATGAACTAATTAATTAATATTCTGCCTACTGTAAAAATTGACCCCGGAGTACACGTTCCATCGGCAACCAAACTAGCACCGTAGTAAAAAGCGAATCCGTAGGCGGCGTACATGATGAAAAACACTATTCCAAGACCAATTGATAAAATTAAATATTTTTCCATGGCAATTTTTCTACCATCGTTCAAAGCTTTTTTATACCTAAAATATCAATTTGAACGAATAAAGTAAAATATCGCTAGAAAGGACTTGTTTCGCTATTTTACTTTTTTTGCAACAAAAAAAAATTATACTGAATGCATACCTTTTCATTTCAACATATTCTTTGCAAAATGCAGCCACTGTTTTTATGTTAGATAAAACTTCTTTTGCTATTCCCCCTGCAATAGCATATTTCATTTGTTCACGAGCTGCAGAATTGGATGATACCTTTTCAAAAAGATGATACGTAATACATCATAATTTTTTTTTTTAATGCAAAAATGTATTTATCAAACAGGCCATACTTTTGCCAAATAAGCAGATGTACCGATTAAAAATGGTCCTACAGTAATTATCATAGATGTTAATCTCCAGTTGACATAGAATCCGACCAAGAGTCCGGTAACAAACGTTGACAAATATTGAATAACTAAACTGAATTTGCATCCTAGACCTTCTCGTATTCTTTCGAGATCACTGTAAGTACGAAATTAACATCGGTGAGTAAAAAAAGTAATCTCACAGCAATGTATTTAAAACTCATGTCTACGCTACCTGAAATATATAGGTAAGAGGTACTTATAAATTTGACCTATATGTATGCATGTTTTGTTTTTTTTTGGGCCGGTGAGTAAATTTCTACTGATGCATAAAGTAGCTAATAGCTTAAATAATCTTTAAAACATATCATACGCTTACTCAGATAATTTTGATGATAAGTCGACGCTTTCGTTTTTATCATACCAGCTAATATCTTGCCGCAAAAGTTGAGAGAAAAAAATTTTACGGAGACGATAAACTTGATGTTCAGCTACTAATTCCCAACAGAATGTCTAAATTATGAATTAAAAAAAATAACATTGAATACTCATTTTATACTTAATGGTTCATACGTTGTTGGTACGCAGATACTAGATAGGTAAAAATAAATGGTGGGACATGACGAGTGATAATGTCAATTCAATCACATTCAGTTTTATAGATTCTCGTACTTCAAGTACGAGTATAATTACATGAATAAAAATTTTTTATCAATCAAGTAGGTACCTATCTACATACAAACTTGCAAAGTTGATTGATCTTTATTAACTTAGTATTTTAATGAAATGATATAATAATAGAGTTCATTAAAGTTGATTCGAATAAGATTAATTAAAAATTTCGTAATTTTTTAAAATTATGATTTTATCTTTTAGAAAAAAATTAATAATCTAAATTTATCCAAATCGACTTTTATTATTCCAAATCAAGATTAATTGTGTTAATTAGCTCCTTCTCCCAAATATTCGTTACATTAAAAAATGCCATGTAAAACAGTTATTTGGCTAACTGAATAGCGTCGTAATCACTTTTACTTTTTTTTCCCTATATATAATAATGCAAACAATAAACGGTAAAAAAGATTTTCTAAAAAAGTTACTTTTACATCACTGTTATATTAACATTACCTACCAATAAACTTTCATTATCACTATGACCAGTTCATTAGTTTTATATTGACATTGAAGATTTCCCAATGATTTTATTCCCACAATGTACGTTATTAGATAAGTACCTAATCAACTAATTCCTTCTGATGTAAATCAAAGTTTTTTAAATCAAACAGGTATTACTTGCAAAAAAGCTGTCACCAGTACAACAATTGCTATCACTAGGTAACATTTTGAGTAAAGAATCATTCTGGCATCAAATTCATCTGGACTAATTGGTGAATCCATCGAATTATCAATACTAGTACCACAAAAAAAGTTTAATTAGTACGTATGAAGTATAAGCAAATGAAAAAAGAATCTACCTAAGTACTGAAACGGAAAGAAATCAAAAAATAATGTATGTGCCTTTACCTACTACCTAGCCACTTACCTTCCTAGTTGCGGATTTGTCATATTATTTTTGAGAATTGAATCGAATCCCTGAAAAAAAATGAAAATTCTATTGAAAATATACTAAAATCATTTATCGCACAGGAATTGTATACTTCCTAAATATCGTATTGAAATATGACTAAATATGTAGATAATTCAAAATTTCATACATGAAAACCTAATAGGTCTTCATATTATTTTAATAAACACCTTCAGGGCAGGATTCATTGATAAAAGTAGAATTTTTCGAATACTGCAGTAGGACTGTTTAGTATTCAATATTCACTTTTACTTAATCTTTTTCACAGAAATTGATTTTTTAGATATTTTCATACGTTCATGTTTATGACTATGATCAGGTGATTTCTTATACATTTATATTATCTGGAATAGTAAGCAATGAATTGTAAAATAAAATAAACAAGCCTTCGAAATGTCAGAAATCAAAAAATGATGCAATATTAATTGTAATTTGAAAGATTTTTTAAAGTTTACCCTTTATGACCTTCCAAGGCTATAAATTCGCAATCACACATGATAAGATGAAGTATATAATTAATAAGTGATCATTTCCGCCACTTTGGTAAATTGGTTTCGCTTAATCGAAGGCAAATTGATAAAATCCATAATCCACTATTGATCTAACATCGACCAGATTTGGGAAATGGAAAAGACGAGAGCGGAGTTTAACTCAAAATGGATTAAGAGTTTACGTGTTGGAAAATTTGAAAAAATTAAACCATATAGTGACAATAAATTAAAAAAAAAAAAAAACATTTATGCGGATATTACATTTAGATACATCAAAAAAACGTGAATTCAAGCGAAGAAATTCTGATAATGTTAATCATTTCATTATAAAAGAATAATGAAGATATGATGGAGTAAATAAAAAATATTTACAACGCTAATAAAAACTATTTCATAAGCCTGGAATAATACATAAAGACCAACTTTTGACTTGTTGATAAAATCTTTACACGTACACAAGATATTGACTCGTTTTATTCCAAAGTATTAAAAAACACGATTAGATCGAGCTATTTGCGTACATAATAGTGATGCAACAATCAAAATAACTGGGTCTACGAGCATTTGCAACAAACCAAAGCGTTTTACTAAATTAACAAAATATTTTTATCAGCTACGAAGCAACGAATACTCTTACGGGGGATTTCACCAATAGTACAAACCTAGTTAGCATTGATAAATAACATGCAGCTGGTAAAATTTCCATTATTATAGAATTACAAAATAGTTAACCTGACAGGCAACCAATTTATGTAAAGAGTTCAAAAAAATTTCCAAATAGACAAAGACAAAAAATAAATAAAGAGTATCTATAGGAGTTTTTTATAATAATATATATATGTGTATGTGCCTTCTGCCTTTAAAAATTTTACCCAACCATCTTCTCCAGATCTTATAAGCGAGCCAGTAACAGGTCTATTTAAACTCCCTTTATTACGTTATATCCTTCGTAGGTATATCCTATTATCTACGATACAACTAATCATAATAGTCTACAAAAGTAAACATGGAAAAATTATTATGACAATAAGAAACGGAAATCGGCATTGAAACGTTGAAAGAACATACAGTATGCGTAACTCATTTCAATATTTCCTGCGATATGAATTGTAACTCTGTATTATGTAATATGATACGATTTAGATAAAGAATGATATAATTATCAAGCAAGTATTACATTCATTTACTTATATTAAATTCATCTGCACACACTTATCATATTTCCAATTATTGGGTTTGTGGTCAATTTTCTTCTCCTTCTTTCATTTTTTTTTTTTTTTTTTTTTAATATGAAATTGTAATTACGAAACATGTTTTATAAATGGTTTAATTTATTTAATTTTACTCACTAATGTGGACATGTATTAGTATGGAAATACTAATTAAAATAATTGAAAATTTCACACGAAAATTTTTTTACATACGTATTTATAAAAAAAGTTCATTTGTGGTTAAATGCGCTTAGTTTTCCACCCATTAAAAAGAGAAAAAATCTTACCAAAGTTGCTTGCTGGATAAAGGAATTAGTCATTTGACCGAATATAATTGATAGTATTGGAAAACTTGACCCTTGAATGATTGCACTGCACGCTCCAATGAATATAAGAAATACATCTCCAAAGCTTGCGTACTGAAACTGTGAATAAAATGATTACATTTGCAATACAACGCATTTAAGCATTGTATATTTAATAAAAATAAAGATGAGTGAAAACAGCGAAAATTCTACAAAGGAAAATCATTACTTATTTTTTTATAAATCATGGGTAGTATAGTTCTTGGGAGGTAAGTAATAGAGAAAATCTTGGTTTATTCGTTCTTCACATGAGTTGGAGTTTCGCAGTTTTTAAACATGAAATTACTTTGCTCAATACTTACAATTTGAAAAAGGCCTTTCTTTATTTTCTTCTGTATTGGTTTTTTGTATTCTTCCGCCCATTCACTGTAAGTAGAAAGATAATTTTGAAAAACTTTCATAAAGATATCTTTGATACAGCTTTAGATTTCAAGAAAATGCAAGAAAATTCCGGAAGCGTGGAAAAGCTTGGTCATTCTGATAGACTAGGTATGTTATACCTACTTGATTCAATTTGGGATGAGTAAAATTCGTTTTCGAATCTCGATTAAAAATAATTTATGCATGTTCAGAGAACGTTTAAAAATAATAATTGATAAAGATTGATAAAATTTTGGTAACAATTTATTTTCAAAATTTGTCTGGTTGTCATAGTTAAAAAGTGTAATCCATCAATTTTAATAACCATACTAGGTAAAATATAATTTTTTATTTTCAACTACCTAAACCAATAATTACGATGATCGAAAGTAGAAATTTCGTAAAATGAATAAGTAAATTTATAGAAAATAAATTTAAGCACAAACTTGTATTTCTCATCAAGTAAACTTCCATAAACAGGAACACTATCACCATCCAACAATTTTTTAGCGTCTCTCGGAGCCATTGTATTTACGATTTTTGGTGTTATTTTCTACTTATTCACTAGATTGTACTGAAACAAAATATTTTTATTTATTCATAGGTAGGTACTTGAATTCCAGTTGAGACATTCAAATGGATCGAACAATAAATGTTATTTCGCAACAAACGAGATTACTTACTATGATTTGAAAAATTAAAAATAATCAAATTTAAGTCGTTGAACGTAAGTTTTAAAAATATATAAATTGATAAGTACCTGAATTTCAAAACAATGAGAGATTTTTTGTTCCTAATAAAACAGTGCAGTTGCATTTAATATCTGAAATGTTCGTGTTCGGTTTTACACACAGCGACACCGATAATAATGAAACGCTAGTATCAACCCCTCTCTGTGAAATGAATAATCTGTAGGTAGATTAGGTGCGTTTGTACGTCTCTACGTGCTTTTCAAAATGTTACCTATGTACTGGTTCAATCAAGTTCAACATGCAAAAAGAAGGAAGGGGGTTTGGTTTACTCCTTACGTCAGTTATATGTTTTCGATTTCATATTCATTTCAACAATGTTGAATTATTAAATTATTACATGTGATTTGAAAGATATTTCCAAAATCGTCAGAAGTTCGTCTTATCAATAATACAGTAAAAGATGTTTTGTTTTGTTGTACTTTTAACAATAAATTGACAAATGCTGAGTAAAATCAATAATTTCATCTAAATGAATCATGTAGGAAGTAGATACTAGGTAGCTACGTATCACGAATCCGCAGTAATGCAAATTTGGTCGTATTTATAATTCTAACAGAATTTTAGAAGATGTCAAAACTGACAAGTAATTGAAACAGTGAATGAGTTTCCCTAAATTAAAAATGGTGAATTAGTATGGGAATAGGAAATTAAGTAGACGTGTATATGTAACAACATTTTATGCAGAAATTATAGATCAGTTTTTTAAGGTCACATGTTTTTCCCTTGGTCACAATAAATTATATCATTTCAAGTATACAACTTTCAAACTCAACTTTTTGAGTTTATAATTTCATTTCATTATTTTTATTTCATTCGTGCAGATGATAGAATAATTCTTAATTTGCAAGAATAAGAAACTTGTAGTGCCATTTGAAAAAGGGCGGAAAGAAAGTACCAACATTTTAGTTGAATATTGCCCAGTTGATTTGGAAGTCGGTGATTTTCAAGTTTACTACTTGAAAATTTCAAGTAGCGCTCTCAAGCATCAGTATAAGAACTTCAAACATGAAAAACGTGGAATGGAAGTAACGTCACCAGGCCAATAAATTTAAACAAGGAAAGAAGAAGGGCCAGCCATGCAGACATATTTGTTTTTCCCACAGGCTACAGTACAGTGCAATCTGCAGCACCTCACTTCGGACTATGTATGTTCATTTTACTGTCAGCGTTGCTTCGTTGAAAGTAAAATTTTGGTAATGATAATTTTCTTGATCAATTTGATTTTATAGTAAAATTGGAGTCGTAATTGTTCGTGGAAGTCCTACCTTACATTTTAACCGAGTAAGTACTTACATTTCAAATCTTTTGTACTCTCAACTCATATCATATCTCGGAACATGTGAATGGCATGCATGACACGTCGACTTCGTAGTTCAGCATACTGTAAATTTCATATTTTTTTGGTTTTTGTCGCTAAATATCTTGTATCTTGAGTAAGTTTCGTTTATTCAGAAGTGTTATTGAGATTAAAATTCATGAAATTGTGTTCTGCTGTGTAATTACTTTCTTTGCTTTGAATTTTTCGAAAGAACAGCTGATACTACTGTTTTTACTCGTGGTCTTCAGTGAAGTCCTTTCTCGTGTTCATCTTTGAGTTTATTATTGAAATTAAAAAAAAAGTGATTACTGTCATATCGTTTTTCCATATGGTTATCTTGAATGAATGTTCCCTTTGTGTCATTTTGTTCATTTTGTGTTGTGTTATCAAAGGTGCCTAGTTCAACAATGCTGTTGAACCATTCTGAAGTAGTGTTTATCATTAACTTATTGCGTGGTGTCCTGTTAAATTCTCTGTGTTTTTTTTTTTTTTTTATAAGCAAATTAAGGTTCAATTTCTGATTTTTAATGAATAGAATCTTATTTTATGGTAAGAATGAAAATTGATCTATGAAATCATTACCATCTTCTGTTATGTATTGTAAATTTTTACATGTTTACGAATTTCATCATTTTAACTTTCATTGAAATATGGAACCGGTAATTCTTGAAAATTCAAGAATAATATATGTTTGTTATTTTTTTTTAGTGATATTACAGAGGAGAGTTTTGAACTACTCGGAAGGCAAATTTTAACATTTTATGGCATCTTTCAACGCGAAAATGAACAGTAACGAAGAGACGAAAACTTTAAATTCAGGAAACCCTGCGTACAGCTACGATGAAGTGTTCCCTGCTTTACCCGGCGGCGTTCCTGGAATCAAGGTGCAGAATGGTCCTAATCCCGTTAATCAAGCCGTCATGTTTGGTAATCAACTTAACAAAATGAGGATCAGTTCTACCGAAGTAACTCAGGTAGGTGTGAATTACATCAAAATGAACTTCCCAGTCTTTTGTAAATCTGGAAATCATATTTCAAATTTCATTTTTAGGTTTTTTGTGTACCGGCTGAGGAACGAAAATATGATCATAGTGAAAAATTCGGCGAAAGTGAATCGTTGAGGACTTGTGCTCAAATTAGTAAGGAGACTGGCGCTCATATTGAAATTAGCACTTCAAAGGACAAGTCGCTCACATTTTTGATTACTGGAAAAGTGCAAAGTGTTCAGGAAGCTCGTCGCAAAGTTTTGATCAATTTTCAAACTCAGGTAAATCATCAGCATTCTACTTTTGAAAATATTCAAATTCTTTTGACATTTGTCATGTAACTGTGTGTCTGGTTATTCTGTGAAACCATCTCTATGTATAGTTGTTTATTATTTATTCAGCTGTAAAATTACTGTCGACTGTGTAGTGTTGGTGTTCTATACACTGCTGTTAACTTCAAAGCAAATTTATGTTGTCTAGTTTAATGGTGATGAATTCAACTTTTTGTACTTCAGCTTTTTATGTGTGTTTTGTTCTAGGCTAATATCTCTATTAGCATTCCGAAAGATCACCATCGTTGGATTTTAGGTCAAAAAGGCCAAAGACTGAAAGAATTGGAAAAAAATACTGGAACTAAAATTAGTATACCGCCTATTAATGATTCGTCTGATAAAATCACCGTTGTTGGAACTAGGGAAAGTATCGAAAAAGCTGTTCATGAAATTCGTGTCATCTCCGATGAACAGGTGTGTAAACAATTTTCCGTTCAATACATTGATATGTTAATGGTTCATTTCACATTAGTGAACAGTTGCATTTCTTATGAAAGGTGGCGTTAAGTATATTTCATCATAAGATTAACGTTATTATTATGGGTACTGATAAGGAAGTTGAAAGTGTCATTTATTTCGGTTGAATTATCTATTTCAAACTATCGTAAATTTGATGAAAACCGTTTACTTCAATGATTTTAATTTTTAATGGTTTATGAATAACAGATGATTGGCATTTTTTTACAATCCAAACAAATTACTGCATCATTGAAGGATTTCGTTTTTGTTGTTATTTTCTTATCGGTCTTATAATTTTTTTTAGTCGAAGAAGGCGTTTGTCCGAGTGAGTGTACCGAAAATCTATCATCCATTCATTACCGGTGCTAATAATGAGAATATCAATCTACTGAGCTCCGAAACGAATACTAGAATCAATGTGCCGCCACCTTCTGTGGACAACACGGAAATAACCATAACAGGAGAGAAAGAAGGTGTTTTGAACGCGAAAAATCGAATCATGCAGATATATCAAGATATGGTAGTTATTTTTGAAATCACATAATTTCATCGTAAATTTTTGCAAAGTGATGTCGTTCTGTACAAATTTAATACATTTCTTAGGAAAAAAATTGCAAAAATATCAGCGTTGAAGTTCCAAAATGGCAACATAAATATGTCATTGGACCCAAAGGCGCAACTATGGCTGAAATATTACAACAAACTGGTGTTAGCGTGGAAGTACCTCCGGTTGACGTTGCCGGTGATACTATTACATTACGTGGACCGTACAAAGTTCTCGGAGATGGTAATTCAAACTTATTTAATTATTAACACGTATTTTATTGAGTTTCGGAAGTCTTCACTCACCTGTCGATAAATATGATTGCTTTATTTCAAAAAATTCTTCAACTTACGGTACACTTATCGTTTGTTAATATCTTGTATTTTACTGCGATATTATAATTTTTTGCGAATCAGCAAAAAATTTACTTTCATCGGGGCTGAATTGCAATGTCATCATGTTTTTAATTTGATCATTGCATAAAGCATTATGATGACAGAACACCGTGTTCAATTACGCTTCGCATCGTAGTGTATTATTGCAATTTGTATCGGAGGATATGTGGTGTAATTAGAAGTTTGACCTCCGCATTTTTTCAGTGTAAATGACAAATAGAATACTGATCATTTAATCGGTGTATCATTTGAATAATCTTCGCTGTAAAGCATTTAGTCGAATGACTTTTCACTTCTTGTAATATCTTATTCTGTTTTAGCCTTTAGAAATGTATTTTTATCTTTATTCTTTCAGCTTTGAAAGTTTTATTTGCCAAGGCAACAAGTATGCAATGTGTTGAAATAGATGCTCCAGCCAGTATTCATAAATTGATAATCGGCAAAAAGGCTGCCTTTATAAGGGAACTACACGATAATTATAAACAAGTATGCATTCGTCGTATTTCTAACTACATATACAAGTCGGTTTAAAATTTCAATAATTTTGAATATGCCTTTTTTCTATAGTGTCATGTGGAATTCATGAGCGGTAGTGATAAAATTAGAGTTGAGTGTCTACCAGACGTTATTAATGAAGTCAAACAAAAATTAGAAGAGAAAGTGCATCATTACTTGTACAATTACGATATTGTCGAAATTGAAGTCAATCCGAAACATTTCAAACATATTATTGGTAAAAGTGGAATAAATGGTAAGTTATAGAAAGCGGATTGTTTATTTGAAAAATAGTTTTTTTTTTATCGCTGTATTCTATGTATTTTATTTTGAAGTCAACAGATTGAAAAGCGGTACTGAAGTTACTATTACTATCACCGATGACACGAAAAATACTATAAAAATTGAAGGTGCTAAAGACGAAGTTGCTCAAGTTAAAGGCGTAAGTTGGATTTACTTCAGTAACAGAATTTGAAGATCGGATGGTTTTTAATTGATAAATTTTATGCTTAGGAACTGGAAGAACAAATCAGAAAATTGGAAAATGAGCGAGAAATTGAAATCCAAATTGATCAGAAGCATCATAGAACCTTCACTGGAAATAAACGTGATAAACTGAGGGAATTACAAGACAAATATAAAGTGATGATTATTTTTCCTGCGGGTAACTTCATATTATAATTTTGTCCTTCTGAATGTAATGTGCGTAGCGTTTTTTTTTTTAATTTCGAGTTTTATTTCAATTTGTGTAGCAGAGAGTAGCGATATTGTTAAAATCAAGGGCCAGAAAGAAAAAGTTGACAGATGTAAGGAACATATTACGAAAATGGTCAAAGAATTGGATGAGAATAGTTACACTTTGAAAGTACCTATCTACAAACAATTTCATAGGTTTGTAATCGGACGTGCCGGAGCTAATATCAAGAAGGTAAGTAAAATTCAGATGGCCTAACTTATTGGAAAGATATTAAAGATTTTCAACGGTTCGAAATTTCTGTGTCGTGTGATCTTAGATACGTGACGAAACGAATACAAAAATTGATCTCCCTTCGGAGGTAGATGAAAGCGATACGATTACAATCACCGGTAAGAAAGAAAATGCTGAAGAAGCGAGAGATCGGATCCTGAAAATTCAAAAAGAAATGGTGAGTCGATCAAACTTCTTTTTTCATATTTGTATTTTTTTTATTCGATTTAATTGTTGGAAATTACAGGAATTAATTCATGGCATATCAGAAGATTTATCTAAATCTAAACCAGAGATCACTAACGAGAAGCCACAGCCGAATATAACGATTGAAATTAGAGCTAAACCTGAACACCATAAATTTTTAATTGGTAAAAGTGGACTGAAAATTAAAAAGGTATTTGAAAATATTTGTACGGTAACGTATCTTTATTGGAGGAAAACTAAAACAATTGAAATTTAGGTGCGAGATCTAACTGGAGCTCGTATTACTTTCCCGAATGAAGGCGACGAAGATAAAGAACGCATTGTTATTCATGGTCGAAAAGATGCTGTTGAACGGGCTAAAGAAGAATTGGAATCCATGATTGAACAAATCGTAAGTTTAACGAAGCATCAAACTGATTTTTCAATGGATTTCTTATAATCAAGTTCGAAAAAATTGTGCTTATGTTAGAATAATACCGTCGAAGAAATCGTACACGTGATTCCGAAATATCACAAACATTTCATCAGTAACCGCGGAGAGCTTATTCACAAGATTAGCGAAGAATGCGGCGGCGTTACCATATCATTTCCTCGACTTTCTAGCGCCGTACCTAACGATTCTAAAGTTATTGTGAAGGGTAAACCAAACGGTGTCAGAGAAGCTATCAAAAGGATCGAGAAAGAAGTTCAAGAATTGGTACGTAACCTGACTTTTTCCAAAGTCAGGTTTTCTATAAGTGTATCTGTCTTCGGTCGTTATTTCGCGTATTCATCGTCAATTTCAAAATACGCTTTCATTCATGTTCTTTTCTGATGGTAGTGTTGAACAAACGATAATGGTTAAGGTCGATTGTTTAGGATAAATTAGAAGATGAAATACATGTAGCGCCTCGACACCATAAGCATTTTATGTCACGTAAAGGTAGAGTCTTACATAGTATCGTACAGGAATGCGGTGGAAGTGATCGGGTGACTATATCTTTTCCTCGAATCGATATTAAAGACTCTAGGGTCGCTTTGAAAGGATTGAAAGATGCCGTACAGTTGGCTAAAAGAAGAATTTTAGAAATAGTGAAAGATTTGGTAAGCTGGCTAACGTTGTTTGAAATACAACGTGTTGCTACTTCAGCCTGGCAATGTGCGTTTTTTTTTCTTTTTTTCCTTTTTTTTTTGATTCTGTAATCATGCGGATATTGTGTGTTCGTAGTTCGAAGTATCAGCAACAAAGCCTCGAGCGAGTTAATGAGAAATTGATTGTTGTACTATTTTTTATTTTTTTTCTCCAGTTCTGCTTTTTTAGACAGCATGTTTACGAATTTTTGGTGCGACATGTGAAGAGCGTTGAATTTATATTATTGTTACTCGTTTCGCATTAGTGATTTAATTTTTATTCTTGTAGTGACTAGTCAGAAAACGATATATTTTTTTCTCAATTTGCTTATTTTTTATTGGCGATACGCTTTTAAAGTACGCTACCATATTTTGTGACTGTAAACATCGTAAATGCTTATTGAGATTAAATTTTCGTAGAATGTGCAGATGTTTATGTCCACTTTTTTCTGTTCGAAATTTTTCATTTGTTTTTAGAATATTTTTATTGGATTTATATCATTCACGTAGATCTTTCTCAATGACTTTTTTCGCCACTTCATTTCATCGATGTTAGACTTTAATTTTTGTTTTTAATTAATTTGCATTTCTTTTTCTAGGAAGAACAAGTTACAATCGAAGTTATTATACCGAATAAAGATCATAAAGTGTTGATCCGATCGAGGACTCCGCCTACAATCAGTGATATTGAAAAGCAAAATAATGTTAAAATATCGTTTGCCGATAGAACTAGTGGAGGTTGGTGTTACATATTTATCTTGTTTTAAATTGTGACCATGCTAAATGGAACTAGTAATGGAAGTCTTAGTTCGTATTTTGAAGTTAATTTTTTTTGGGAAGGATAATTGTAGTTTCGTATTATAACACGACAAATTGTGTGTTATTTTTTTATGACAAAATTAGCCGAATTTTTCTTTATAATTATTTTATACGGTCGCAGGGTTTTACTTTTTTTAATACTGATACTCACCTTTTTATTTCAGACAATTATCAACAAAATGGAATTTCTGAAATCAACGGACACATTGATGATAAAGATCAAGCAAAGCCTTGCGATATTGTCTACATTACTGGTAAACCAGAAAATTGTGAAAGCGCGAAACACAGTCTATTAGAAATTGTCCCAGTTTCTTTAGAGGTAAATTTTGAAAGACTGAGCACATGATTTGTTTTTAGCAAATTTTAAGTATTCAATTTTATTTTAGCTTAATATACCGTATGGTTATCACGGTTCGATTATTGGACCCAGTGGCAAATTGATACGCGAAATTATCAACGCGCATGATGTACAAGTGGACGTCCCTCAAATTGAAAAGAAATTAGATTTAATTAAAGTAAATATTTCCTCCAGCAATGGTTATCTTTAGTTTGATTTTTTTTTTAAATAATAATTCATATGTTTCATTAGATAAGGGGTAGACCAACGTCCGTAGAAAAGGCTAAAGAAGCTATTCTGAAAAGAAAGAAAGAAATCGATGATGAACGAGAAGAGAAAGAATTGAGAAGTTACGAAGTGAAGGTGCGTATGTCTGATTTATTTTTAGTATGTTTTTATAATACGCTAACTTTGAGGTGATGGAAATCGTGTACAGTTGAACGTCGATCCGGAATATCATCCTCAAATAATTGGACGTAAAGGCGAAGTTATCAATAAGATAAGAAACGATCACAATGTCACTATAAGTTTACCCAAAAAAGATGATCTTGACAATGTCATTACTATCACCGGTTTACAAATAGATGTAGAAGCTGCGAAAAAGGACATTCTCAGCATAGTTAATCGTTTGGTTAGTTTTCTTCTCCGCTGAAATTGCGACCATGTTGATTGTAAAAATCCAACTATTACATTATGTATATGTTGAAATTTACAGGAAAGTCGTTATCGCGAAGAAGTCAACATCGATCGTCGCGTCCATCCTAGAATGATTGGTGCAAAAGGTCGACAAATTAGAAAGATAATGGAAGAATACGAAGTTGAGATCAGATTCCCTCGGAATACCGATGCTGATCCAAATACCGTTGTGATATTCGGCGAAGAAGAAAAAGTTGCCGATTGTAAAGATCATCTGTTGAACTTGGAGGAAGAATTTGTACGTCGAAATGAGTGCAATTAATAACCAACTCGGAAGAAATGAACGGCGAATGATTAATGTTGTTTTGTGTACTTATTTTTACAGCTTCAAAATGTTCATGAAGACGTTAAAGTGCCAAGCACCGCGGATATGATATTCGACGGTACCGGAAATACTCGTAATAATCGTAACGAAGCTGGATTCGTTGTAAAAAATGCCCCGTGGGATCAAAAAGCACCAGATACGAGCAGTATTGCGGAGTTTCCATCGTTTGGAAACGTCGATAATAGTAAAACTTTCGCTCAATTAGGGTCCGAATCGAAATCTGCTTGGGGGCCACGGCGTTAGTGCCTTAGTGTCTTTTTTTCTTTTCTTTTTTTAAATTAGTGTTTTTTAAAAAAAAAAAAATAAATTATATAATACATAATAACTTCCATTTTAAAAATAGTACCGTCGTTGATTTACCAATGATGATTTTTTTTTTCAAAAAGATCTTGTACATTTTATTTATCGCGTGCATAGTGAGAATGTTTTGCAGGAACGAAGCGTCTTTATTCGATGTAACTGTTACGGAAATATTAAGATACAGAAAAAAGGAACTTATTTATTTTTATGTAATTTTTTTTTCTCTTTAAATTAAATTTTCTAGTGTATTAATATTCAGTTATTTAAATTTATTGTTTCTTGTAATATTTATTTATACAAATTTTCCTTTGTCTATGAATGTTTTCTGTGAAAAGTGCGATGAATCTTGAAGAACGAAGACATGTTAGCTTTTTTCATTTCTTTTCCCTGTGAAATAAATTAGTCGTTCGTTGCGTTTGGCGTAGCATATTTTTACCATGTATTTATTACCTTAATTTTTCTTTCTCCTTTATTTATTTATTTTTAAAAATGAGTTTATTATTGTTATGCAATGTTTCGTATAATCGTTCGAGCACACCATTTTTGATATTTCATTTTAACAGAATATTGTTTATTATTTATTCTTTCTTTTTTTTTTTGCGAATCAAACTAAGTTACACTCGCAAAATATTTGACAGTTTTTTTTTTTTTTTTTTTTTTTTTTTACCTTTTTTTTAATTTTTTTTTTTTTTTTTTTTTTTTGTTACCTGTTGTTTACATTTGTACCGTGTACATGTGCTTTTTAAAAAATTTTATTAAAGAAATGTAAATTTAAAAAGAAAATAAACAAGATAATGTTTATGATTAAATGGTATGAAAAATTGATACGATTATGATTGGGACACGAAGTTATCATGCGGTGCAGGTTTGCTATGTTTGATTTTTTTGTTTCGCGGGAAAAAATTTTTCTCTTTGTAGAGATAAATTTTACGATTTTCTATAAATTATTTGCGTGAGATTTCTACTTCGTGACTTGTATATTTCTTTTATATTTTTATTGTAGTTTGTTTTCCGTGATAATTCGTATATAGGCCTGTGAATTATGTGAAAAACTGAAATAATTAACAAAATCGTTTAAAATAAAATTGATTTTTGAAATTAATTTATTTATTGTTTATTTGTATTACCATAATTTTGGATTTGAATGAAACGTTGAATGATTATTTTTTTTTTTTTTTAATGGTCCTAAGATATTTTGGAAACTTGAGATTTCTGTTAATTCAAATGAAGACAGTTGTACGTAGGAGTACTTAGGTACTCACAGTTCGTATTTGTAAATTCCACGTTTGAATGTTTCAACATTTTAGGCCAAAGACTTGATTTAATTGTGCAAAATTTCGAATACCTGTATCAAATGCCATTACCCACTCGGTATGTCTTGTTGCGTATTATGAACTTTTATTGACGATATCTGTACAATAACAAACGTTAGCATTTATATTGAGTAGGTACAAGGTATCTCATTTATATTAGCACGTGTTGGAGAAATTAGTTTTTCTTTCATTTTCGAGGCAATTAAGTGAGAAAATATTTGAAATATGCCTGCAAATAACATCGCGTTTAATTTATTTCAAATATGAATACACCTTGAGGTGGAAATATCTGCGGTGTATATTTTCGAAATAGAAATTTTTTCTTTTCGTTTAAGGTTACTAAATACTGTAGTACGTAAACTAAAATTAAAGATAAAATCAACAAAGGAAAAATTTTGAGACAACTTAAATTTTAATAGAAAAACACCTACTTACTTTGAAACAATAGATACAAGTTTTCGTTCAATTTTCAACGACGAGTGTTGAGATTTTCCTCAGCTATTTCGTGTACAAACCTCCATCACTATGAAAAATTTTGCAATTCAATTTTAAACGCCCTAAGATATCTGAAAATTAAGCCTAATGTAACCTGTTGGTAGTTGTTTATTTTTAATTTAAATCGTAGTTTTCTTATCTGAGAATATTAACTCGACTTGCATTCTGTCTTATATCAATGCTGCAGTAAAGAATTAGTCACCGGTGAACGGAATATTATTGTGCTGCGATGGCCTTTCAATATAAAAATAATGGCAAAGAAAAAAGTAGTCCGTTCGATTAAATTAAAAAATTTTCATTTGTTGAAATAACAAGTTATGCTTTTATAAAACACAAAAATGATTTAAAAAAATAAACTATTGAAAAGTAGAAATATATTTTTCTGAAAAAGGTTTACATTTTACAATTAAAAGCAAGTTACCGCATTAAAATAACATCTCCAGTAGACTTTTCCTTTTTCTTGACCTCTTCTTTGCAAGCCACTCTGAAAAAAATTTACACAATTTTGTCTAAACCTTCAAAAATAGATGGGCTATCTACCAACATATTTGATTATCTACTAAAAGTTTTCTAGTAAACTATGCTATCAATATGGGGGTAACTGGACCTGGTGTCGGGGGTGGGGACGAGGCGAAAGTGGATTAACCTTTTAAAATTGAAGTAAATATTAATACGTATGCGGATCCTGTGGCGTGGGTGTAAGTTTTATAAAGAATTTGAATATAGTTGCGCTGAGAAAAACGATGTAACTAATTTTCAGTCTTCAAATGTCGATTTTGCTAATTTTACCAATTGAATTAACAGTAAGCCTCATTATTCGACATTCGAGTATATTCGATACCAAATTACTTTCTGACGCTCTCAAGAATTTTCATGTTGAAAAATAAAAACGTTTCTGTAACATTAAACATAAATTCCTCCCCTCCACTGATTTCTAACTAATTTATGAATTAGTATCCATTGTAAATGTGGTACGTCTACTACACATATTTGAATTATTATCTATATGTAAGTTTTCTACATTCGAAGAAAAGTTGACATTTTTCGCTACATAGTTCAGCCTATCTTAATAAATCGAACCACCTGTTGAAAATGGAAATTACGAGCGAATTTTACGATACGTTTCTATGCTTATTTGTTTATTGATTTAAAAGGAATAAATTGCTAGATTTTATTTTCATTGCGATTTCAAGAAGTTATTAAAAGTCCTTAGAAAGTTAACGATATCAAGTCGATCGACTTGACATCGTTACTCGAGTAAACGTAAGCTGGTAAGCTGATAAATATTTGAATATAAGCGGCATTTTCACAAAACATTTGTCATCAAAAAGGTCTGTCTAAAGTCTAATGTAATGCGGTAGGCGATGACAGATTCGTAGAAAGTGTTTATCGGCACGAATCGAAAAGTGTTTTATTACCTTTTGAAAATGTTTTCGCGCCTGTTGTAACTTCAAGTTGAAATAAAATCATATAAGAATTCACTCGCGTTCATATAACATGCAAATATGTACATGCACATCTATATAAGTAGGTACGCAAAAGGTGTCGTATTTCGCAATTTCAACGAATGAGGTTCGTGAATGGGGCTCGTGTGTTGGGGGACATATCCACGTTCATATCGGATTTTGGTTGTTATTTGGAGTTGATAGAAAGATACATATATTTACTCGTAGAATAACTTATCGTAAGACAAATTCGTTAAATTCATAAGTTGTTTATTATTGAGTTTAGCGATGTATACAAACGTATTTAATTTGATACCATTTCAGCGCGTTGAAATCCGAACAGTACGATTTTAAAATGACTCTATATCTGTTTTTTACGATACGGTGTGATTTAATTTTTACGAATATATAATTATTTAGAACTATTTGCGTAAATTTATAGTTAAGAGTAAGTATATAGGGTGTTCTGTCTCAATAGTACCTCCTCCATATCACAAATAGAGCAACACAAGTTGGACTCGTGTAGTATCGGTTGCCTATCCAAAATATTGCAGGGACTATACTATCAGCATTCAAAATTTTCATTTTCAAAAAATATGTCTAGTTTACGCCAAAATGTGGCAAATACAATGTAATACTAACTGTAAAAAAATTATGTGGTTTGTGAAGTATGACAATTTAAATGTAAAAAAAAAATGTTTGAAAATTAAAAAATAAAAATTTATTTTTGTTCATAACTTTATAAATAGCTCTTATAAGCACCAATCAAAAAATGTTTCTTAAGGTAACAGGATACTCCCACCACTTGACAAAATTAAATTTTTCCTAACTTGTTCAAATATTGTGGAAAAAAATTGTTTTATTACAAACTTTTTTCTTTTTTCAGAAAAAAATTTTCCATGGAAATATAAATTTGAACAGAAAGCTCTTTTTACTGAAATATTCAATTAATTTAGAGAAAAAATATCAGAATCAAGTAAATATTTCAATAAAGAACGTTTTTGCTAAAATTAAATTTTTCATCAAAATTTTTTTTGTGAAAAAATGGGGAAATTTTCAACAAAACGGTTGTTTTCCAAAGTATGTAAACAAATTGAGAAAAATTTAATTATGCCAAGTGGTGGAGGGTACCTTGTTACTTCGAGAAAAATAGTTTGATTAGGTACTAGAACAAGCTTTTCAAAAAGTTATGAACAAATATTTTTTTACATTTAATTTGTTATATTTCACGAACCACATAACCTATATCCTTGACTTTTTTACTGGAAATACTACACTGTACCTATTTACCACATTTTAGTGTAAACTAGACATCTCTACCATTTTTAGTTTTTAAATTGGAATAAAATGAATAATTCAAATGCCTATAAACAGCCCCTGCAATGCTTAGGATAGGCAACTCATGCTACATGAATCCAACTTGAGTTGCTCTACTTGTAGCATGAAGGAGGTACTATTGAGAGGGAACTCCCTGTATAAGTTGAATATTACCAGGTATAGATCACTACAAGAATAAGTTGTACTGGGTGTCTCGTTTCAATATGAATCCTCTTTAACCCATAATTATACAACACTTACCGAGTCTATGTATGTATATTTGACTGACCTCCAAATTAAAGAGGCCGAGGTGTACAAGAAATTTTTTATTTTTGAAAATTTTTCAGCATACTAAAACTTTATTTTATAGAACAACCGTTATAGATAGAATATTGAGGTTGAAACCAGAAAAGAGATAATTTTATGTAGAATATAATTATGTGGTCGTCTGTCTTCAGAGGTGTAATAGACAGAGTATGAAAAATAAATAAACGAAAATTGAAATAGATCAAATAGTTAGAATGCAATGACAACGAAAAAAAAAAAGGACAATCAAAATTAAAAACAATTGATTCCGGAAAAGTGGGCCAAAATTTACCAAACATAAAAGAGGATTTTCGGATGGATTAGAGTAGTTAAATTTGATCAGTTCTCTTGTCTTAACTTAGTCGTAAGAAAAGTGTAAAGTAATTTCAAGAGTCGCATATTTATTCTGTTAAATTCTATGTCGAGTTTACTATCTTCGTTTCCGATCTATTTCGCAAAGTTTTGAAAAGTGTTTTAAATAGTAGTTCTTTTGGCATATTTATACAGAACATTAAAATATCTTTGACTTATAATTATATATCTGAATATTTACACCTAATAAAATTTTGAAGGTACAGTTGAACTATGTCTGAATCTGAGTTCAGCTTATTTTTTCCTGCTTGCGAATACTCATAAAACAGGGCTGAAAGGACCCGCAACAACAGGTTAATGGTTGAGCGCACAATGATTGAAATAATCGAAAAAAAGTGTTTCAAAATTTTCAATTTTCACAGTATTTTGTTGAAAATGTCAAAAATTTGTATGGTCTATCGTCATTATTGGTGTCATTCGATGAACCAAACTCGGTATTTTCAATAGCAGAAGTCTCATCCCTCTACCTCTCATAGATACAAAGTTATTCTCGTTTGAAGTTTTGAAAAAATTACTTTATAAAGAAAAACAGCAAAACATTTTTCTCTTCTAATGCGATAAGTATGATTATTTTGAGCTCCGCAGAAGCTTACCAACCGTTTCAAATGTTTGTACTCCGCAATACGTTCATATTTTTTCAAATATAAAAAATATAAGTAATTTTGGGATTTTTTAAAAACTTTGAATGATGTTAATTTTCTATCCAAGAGAGATGGAGGAATGAGACTGCCATCATTGAAAAGATCGAACTTCGTCCATTTAATGAGACTAATGATAATGATACATCAGGAGAATAAATTTAGGATATTTTTGACAAAAACTTTGGAAATCACATATTTTAGAACAAGTTTTTTTGATTATTTCAATCAATACTCGCTCAACCATCACCCTTTCGAAACAAATGATCACTTTAACACATTTTACACAAAATTAACTGTTTTCTGGTTTCAACTTCAGCATTCTATCTATGACGGTTGTTCTGAAAAATTGAGTAGAATATGCTGAAAAATTTTCATACAAGTATATCTCAGCTCCTTGAATTCAGAAGTCAGTCAAACTTTCGTACATAGACCGGGTATGTGTTGCACAGTTATTGGTTAAAGGGGGTCCATATCAAGACGGTACACCCTGTATAAATAAGTTGCTCATCTGGAGAATTGAAGGGACAAATGTTGTTTTGAAAAATTATAGATTCAGAATAAATTTTTTTCAAGCAAAGAAACGGGTAGTGACTAGAGAGTGTAAGACTAAGCAATTTCTGTGATGTTAGTCGTTGAAAAAATTATTCCCACCTACCCATAAAATTACCTACTAATAAAAATAAATAGTACATCAGAAATAGAACAACTCTTGTTTTATTAATTTTTAGCCCAACATATAATTTAGTACAAAATTTTCTTGTAACATCTTCAATTTTTATGTTAGGTAAAAACTAAACTTGTTCAACTTTCGATGTACAGTCTATTTCTTCTTAAAAGGTTTTGGTTTATATTTAAAATGCATCATTTGTCCCTTCAATTTTCGAGAAAGGCTACTTAATCATTACATGTGTTTTTTGGCAGCATCTGGTTATATTTGAAACTTAGGTTTTGGCAATCTCTCACTACACTTCACACTGCCTGTAGATTTGATTCAATGTTACTAGTAACCTTTTTTCCTCTCATTGACTTGTGGAATTAAAATGGTTTGTAGATTTATTTGATAATATAATTATACGGTAGTATGAAAATATAATTTGTTTTGAAAATTTCCTATTGTAGTCTGGTTTTAATAAAGTTTTAAATAAAATAAATCTGTAGGCATACCCACAATTTTTGTCAGTTATGGCTAGACAAGTAAACGGAAACAATATGAGAAAAATGAGAGAATTTTCATAACTTGAAATACAAAATTTGAAAGCTGTTCTTAAATCGCAATTGTTTCATTTTTATTTTCCTCAAGTTAAAATGTAGTCCATGAAAGTAAAATAATATAAGAATCGTGATGTACTTATTCTGCAGTCGTACAGTACCTGGTTTATGTTTTTTTCTGACGTTTTGTGCGTCATTGTATTGTTGACACAAAACTTGTCAAATTTTGATCGTTCATCGTATGTAGGTACTAGGTACATTAAAAATATTACAATTCCTAAGTACATGTAACATGTTGAATTGAATCTTGTGATTACCTATCGTTTACCATCTTGGTATGTATCTTTGTCAGGATTGTCGCATTTTACGTAGTTGAGTATCGAGCCTCTCTGATGAACCTCAAGATTTGATTATTGAGTTTTTACGGAAGTATGTAGTAAAATGAATCGAATTAAACGATTATTCTTACGCCTTATTACTTCTCTTTCCTTTGGAAATCTTGAACCTAATTCAATTTATTCAACTAACAAAATTTAATGAAAATTCTAAAAAATTTCAAAAAAGTTAGGACAACATTTCTGTGAAAACTTTTTTAACAGTAGGTTTATCGCATCATGATCTGTCAAACCAACCAACATGGCAACACTATTTATCAGACTGGCTGGGGTGAGGAGATCATTGTTATGCAAGAATCACGATGATGTGTTGAAAAACCAAACTGTCAAATTTTTGAAGGGGAAAAATTAAATTTTGTTTAAATGACAAATTCAAGTGGTAGGATATTGTAGAAAAAATGTTTTCCAACAAAAACTGTCCTATATAATTTTTGTGTATGGGCATTAATGAGAGAAGTGTAAACATAAATTTAAAAACTTTTCCAAAGTACAGAAAAAAAATGAAAAAATAAATGTTTCAAGAATCGGAATTTGTCAAAATAATTTTTCTTGATTTGATGAATTAGAATATGATGCACTGATGTGACCAAATATGTCATATCGATTGGCTCAAAAGAAACAATTTCTGTCATTTTAGCTTCTCAGCACTTTCTCCGCCAAAAAAAGGTTTGAAATTTTACATTATTCTTCAAAAAAAAAAAAATCTCTTACAGTATATCCTTCTAATAAATTTTGAAATATATTTTCGAAATCTATAACCCCCTGTAAATGCTATAACTAATTTTAATTCAGTAGTTATTAGAATGAATAATAAACTTACACCTGATTCTGGGTAATATCCTCTCATATTCGAGTCTTTACCATCGTCCAAAGCCTTTTGTAACGCTACCATTATTCGATCTAATGCTAATGCTGTTCTTTTCGGAACCACTACCTGCAAAAAATTTATTCATTAGGAAAACCATTCATCTAATTTTCAAAAAATATAATAAATTTACAATATTACGTTCAATCAAACATTTCAAGTGATGTATTATACGCATTGTTAGCCAAGAAAGAAAGGTTTATTCAAAGAGCGGAGTCGTAGTCATATCTCCAATGAATATGTAGCATAGCTTTGAAGAAGACAGACTCGCGTTCTTCAAAATATAGAAATCATTCTTACATAAAAAATAATATATTCGCAATTTTCTATCCATTAATTGAACTGCCCGATTTTCGTGACATATTACAATCATGAGAATAGAAAAAAAGCATCGCCTCGCCATGCTTTTTTCCTAATCAACATTGCGGGTAGGCAGGGTTCAATGGGGCTGAAAAGTCGAGACTTCCAAAAGGCACATCTCGGACCCCTACTAAATGTACATACCAAATTTCAACTTCCTAGCTCAATTTGGACAGAAGTTATGCGAGGAACAATCTCAAGAAATAAGAAAAAACGATGAAAAAACCACATATTAGGGGCTGTGTAGGCGTGAAATGGGGTTGAAAAGTCGATATCTCCAAAAGCCACATCTAGAGCCTCTACTAAATGTACGTACTTAATAACAAGTTCCTAGCTCAGTTTGGATGGGAGTTATGTGACAAACAAACTCAAAAAACTCCAAAAATGAGAAAAAGCGATAAAAAACACTTTTTTGGGGGTTTGAGGGAATGTAATGGAGCTAAAAAGTTGTAACCCCAAGAAGGCACATCTAGAGCCCCAACTGAATGAACATACCAAATTTCAATTTCCTAGCTCAATTTGGTGGGGAGATACGGGAGGAACGGCTCTTTTTCAGAGTAAAAAAGGGGGAAAACCTCCATATCTCCCCTCCTAATTGACTTAGGGCGGTGATTTTTGGATATGCTATACAACATTTCATTCTATACCAATTAGTCTAAAAAAGACAACTTTTGTGTTTTTGACCCCTCAGCACCCCCTCCCCCAAAATGGGGCAAAACTGAATTTTGACCCAAATTTATCTTCACTCATATATATCTAATCCGTCGCCAAACTGAGCCAATTGACCAAATTGGAACGATTTTGGTCGGTACCATGCGGAGTAAATGATTTTAACGTGCGGGGAAAAAAATAAATATCTGACATGGCTAAGAATCGTCGTAATGGTCTTCTAGGACTCCAACAAGGATTTTGTTGATATTCTCCCTCCCCTCATCCGCCGCTGGTCGATAGACTGTAATAGCCTGGTTTTCATTGATAATATAACGTAGAAAATCAGGCTAAAAACCAATCCGATAAACATTAGGCCGGTGTTCATATGTAAGAAATGAAATTGAAAAAAATGATCATCTCATACACGTAGTTCGGTTCTCTATACGACTATTCTACCTGTGCTCCGAAAATTACTCACTAATTACCTGCCAATGGTATAAAAGCGGTAACGAAAGAGGTATTTTTTTCATATGAAACCCCAATAAAATTAAGAATTTAAAGCTTGCAAATGCGTAAACGTCTTCAGCTATCGACCCCTTACCATCAACATATTGCAAAAATTTTCTTATGAATGAAGAAAAAGCGATATATTCTTCAATTAAAAGAAATAAATTGCAACAAATCTTTCTCCCCCCCCCCTTCCGTTTCCATTCAGCGTGATATTATTAGGCTACAATTACCCACGACCACGTAGAACAATAAGTTCTTCAATGAAGTATTGTACAACGCTTACCCCTTTATCCTTCGATTAGGCAAATTATTATTTATGAATCTATAATTCAAATCGCTCTATGCGTGCAATCCAAAAATTTTCTAGATAATTATATAAAAACGTACGTGCTTATGGCAAATTTTGAGCTCCCAGCTCATAATGCATATAATAAATTTTTCGCAACGTACCTAATTTCATATTCGTAATTTTGGAACAATTGGCTAAGACTGGAAGGAAAAAACGTTTAAATGCGTTATCCGCCGAAATCAGTACCGATACGCGGAAAAGATTTATTTTTTATCAAGAGGAAAACGCAACTCTCGAGAGACCATTATTGGGTAAAAAAAAAGAAAAGAATTGTTGAAATGCTGTTCCCACTGCTTTTTAAATTTAAGCCATTTTTCATAATTTTATTTTTGTCTATTTTTATTGAATAAAACTTTCAACTTAGAATAAAGGAACGAATAAAATAACCGTAAAAAGTTCTTACGCATTCGTTTCTGTTAAAAAAATGAAATTGCACGTAAATAAATACACGTACCGGCTATTTAAATATATCAACAACAGCAATTCCCCATTGAAATACGCTATACAGAAACAGAATATTGTAGGTATATTTTTGAACTTATTTTTTTTCAATATGCCTACGCATAAGTACATCATCTGATCAGACTAAAAAATATAAAATTTACCGGTGTAAAGCGATGGCAGGTACGAGTATAAAATGTACGAATTTACAAACATCATTCGTAAGAACGCTGAATGGCGATAAATATGATATTAGATATCAATTTTGTTACACAGACAGACAGTATTTATTACGTGATTTCAAAGTATTGCAAGCATATAAATTTTTTTCATTTTCTTACGCGCGTAGGCTAGGTATTAAGTACAAGAATTTTGCATAAGGTACATATAGTAAGCTTTGGGTACCCTACCTATCTAGTACCTACCTACCTTGCTATGAAAATTAAAAGCAAAGTTCGTAAATTAGGTTATGTCTCGTATGCACGACAAATGAAGTAAAAATTTACATTGACAATGAGATTAACACCCTATGACAGGTATTAAATTTACATTTTGTTATAATTCTTGTAAAATTACACAAGTAACTGCACTCGTGATAAGGTTACATATTACTAATATGACGCTATCCTTGGGCGATCTGGTAAATAGGTAGTTGTCAAAATTTTTCCATGAATTACGCGAGTACACCCACGTTAATTCGGTTCTCATGATGAAGAAGTTTCACTCCTGAAAATTTGCTTTTTCAACATTGCTAAGGATAATTTTCATATCCGTTTACCTATTTTAAAACACGAATAATCCATTAAAAATAAAATTCAATTCTATAAGCAAATCACTGCAATTTTAACCGAACGCAAACGAAGTTTTCAACGCTTTTAAAAGAGACGAGAGATTCTCTTCCACTGCATTTATCCTTTTTATAATGAAAAAAGTCACAGTTACAATGATTCACCGATAATTAAATTGTTTACATTTTTGCGAAATAGACAGAAATTTTGAAAATTTTGAGATCCCTCTACCTATTCACGAATTTCTCTTTTAACGAACTAAAATATTCATTAAATCTACTTACCTACGTTGATACTAAAAAAAATCAAACTAAAAATCATCATAAAGCGATAGATACTAAATTTCTCGTATTATAAAAGAAAATTGAATTTTATTTTGCAATGATTTTCTTAAAAAAAAAAAAAAAGAGATTCGTTTCCAAAACCAAAAATACGGTGCTTATTACGACAGACTACGCAAAAAGTATCCAAAACATTTTAGCTGATGGGCATAAGAGAACAAAAATAAGGAATACGTAATACTGTAGGCGTTCAAAGTAATGTAGGTTACTGTAACGTATTTTCCTAATTTTCCCAAAATATCTAATTTTAAACAAAAATAAAAACGAATAATAAGTTCGGTACATGGCAGGAAAACTTTTTATCGTCCGCATCGACCTTGTTTTCATTTTCTAAAAATTTATAGATAGGTTAGATAACTAAATCTTATATATAATCTAATTGTATTGAAATGAGGTAAGAAAATATAGGGTGATAATCCAAATTCATTTCAAAAAGCTTAGCTTTTACACATGTAGAATATCTTTTATTCCATCAACATCGCACATGTTTGCGTTTTTTAACAAATTTTGAAATTTTCACAAATGGTAGGTACTTTTAGTAGGTAGAGGTACCTCAGTGGAAAGTTTTTCGAATTTTTCAATTCATATTTTCTTCATTTTTGACGCTTGAAAATTTTTAAAAAAATCTTTAAAAAAAATTGAAGGGTTACAATAATTTAACCATAGATACTTGAATGTATATATACTCTCGTTGAGCCTGATAAATGTTACTTTTCAGTCAATAGTAAAATGGAATTTTAAGCAAATGTGAAAGGAATCCAATGATCAAATAAGAAACCAAGATCAAATTTGTATTCAGCGGTTCAAAATACCCACTTACAACACAACAGCATTGCAAAAATTTCTGATTTTAAATTTTTTACCCAATTTTTTTCATGAAAGAATTGATTTTTGCAAAATTCTCGCTAAACATGTTAAAAATCAATTTGAAGTTGAACTGTTGAACTTGAGAGCGATTTTTCGAGTTTTTTCACGCATTTTTCCTCTCCAAATGAGCCGAGTTTAATTTTTCAGCTTCCTTGCATGCCTTCACTGCATCAAAAAAGTTGAGGGGAGAATATCAACAAAATCTGTTTTGGGGTCCTAGAAGACCATTACAACCATTTTTAGACCGATCAGATATTTATTTTTATTTCAATATACCCCCCCCCCCCACTAAAAATTATTTGCTCAGCTCGTTACCGACCAAAATCAAT
>FIZR01022298.1:0-28009 GCA_900060175.1 Ferrisia virgata
CTCTCTTTCTCTCTCTCTCTCTCTCTCTCTCTCTCTCTCTCTCTCTCTCGTTTCTTTTATGAACCCATTAGGAATTCGTACAATAATATTTTACTGCACACACTTTTCTTTAATAAATTCGTTTCATTTTTCTCCTATCTCGAACACAGTTGAAATGAAAAATTTTCATCGTACACCACGTCGATAAATACACAGGCGCACGTGTATACTACACGCTGCACCGTTGTAAGAAAACGTTGGAATTATTTTGACAAAGACAGATCATTATACAAATGCAAAATATTACTTAGTATACTAAATAAATGGAATAATGACGATGACGTATCATTAATATGTACATATACAATATCTACGTATTTATATACACGTAAAATACTCTCGTACATACGTAAATTCTAATATGAGACACGATTTAACCATTCGAATAGCTTATACGTGTATTTTTCAATATCAATGGTGAAAAATCACTTTAAAAATTACTTCAATCATTTTAACTACATAAGTACAAATTATAATAGCATAAGAGTCAAGATAAATGCTCGCTTAACTGGTATCCTTATATAAACGATACGTATTAATATCGACTGGATAAAATTTCCACCACTATTTTACATACGTAGGATAATACGAAGATAGAGATAGTACAGTCGTATTGGCTCAAAAATAGCCCAAATCCGATTAAAATTCACGGAAAGCGAAAATTTCGTACATAGGGGACTGTGAAGAATATGCATTGCAATATTCTCGAATTTCCCTAAAATCCATGCATATTTGACTCCTCCTTTTGGAGGGCAGGAAGGTGAAATGTTCAGTTTTTTGTCAATTACTTACCGAATAACGGTCTTACGAAAAAAAATGTCGAAACTGAAGTTGTAGAGCATTAAAAAACGAATACTTCTATTTCTTTGACTTTTTTCTCTAGAAGGTCGTGGGGAGGAGCTAGGGCGTTCTGAAAAAAATAATTTTTCAAAATATCCAATTGAAACGAATAATTCTCAAACATCAGCTTAATTCACTTTTAGTTGCATTTTTCTTGCATAGTACTTTCCTTTACCATCACCATCTTCATCATCATCATCAACATCATCATTAGTAGATCTCAGTTGCTTACAACCGTACTGCACTCGATAGTGTCAGACCAACTGATCGGAGATCTCCCTCTCCCTCTTTTACCAGGGACACCTTAGCAAAGAGAATATATTTTTCGAAATTTCCAACCTCTCTCCTGGTCACATGTCCAAAATACCCTAGAATGAGTTTCTCGCATAAGACACTTAGCCTGACTCGCTCCTGTATTTCGTTAACGATTGAAATGTTGGGATATCCTCAGCATCATTCACCAAACCCATCATCTGCCTTCAACGTCCATGTTTCCGCAGCATACAGGAAAACGGAGAAAACAACTGATTGTATAAGTCTCTTCCTTGTCTCTGATTTGTTCAGATCGATTCGGCACCGAATTTTTGTCATCGAACCTCCGTCTGCTTCGAGGATGGAGATTAAATACATGAAAGCATTGACCTATTCGTATTCGCTCAGAGCTGTAGAAACTGGAAGACATTTGGTTCGATCCATCACCGTGACTTTCGTTTTTGATGCATTAATACAAAGTTCAAGTTTTTCGCTGGCTATTTTCACCAAGGTTGACAAGCTCCGCCATTTCCTCTTCATCCGAAGCAATCGAGGTGGTATCATCTGCATATCGCAGAATAGAAATTCTTCTCTTCTTCTAATGAAAATACCACCTGTCTAATGTTCTAGAGCTTCGCGAATTATGTGCTCTTCGTAGATATTGAATAACTGCTAGGATAATATGCATCCTTGACGCACCCCCTGTTCCGCTTGAAAACCCTCAGAATGTTGGACCATCTGGTTTGTTCAAATTGGGGGAGGGGAGGGGGAGGTGGTGCTGCCTTTCAAAACGTTGCCACTTTCTCAAGGCAGACGTCCATTATGCTAAAAAAATTCGAAAAATTGGTTCAGGCAAACGTTGTTGCGCATCAAGACAAATATTTTCGTTTTTAGCCTGATTTTCTATGTCATATTGTCAATGAAAACTAGACTTGGAGTCCTAAAAGACCATTACGACCATTTTGAGCCATGTCAGATATTAATTTACATTTTTATTTTCTTATCCTCCCACCTCCCTCCTCTAAAGACTAAAATCACTTGCTCTGCTTAATACCGACCACAGACGCTCTAATTCGGTCAATAGGCTCAGTTTGGCGACGGATTAAATATATATGATTAAGGACGACCTTGGGTCAAAATTTAGTTACGCCCAAATTTGGGGGAAGGGAGGTGAGGAGGCAAATTCGAAAAAATTGTTCCTTATTGATCCCACCGATAGATACTCCGGAGTTAACAAGTCCAAAAATCAGCTTTCTAGGTCAATTCGGAACAGAGATAAGGGGTTTTCCTCTTTCTGACGTTGATAAAAGGCTGTTCCTTCCCTTCAAATTGAGGTAAGAAGTTGAAATTTGGTACGTAGATTTAGTGTTCGACTTTTAAGCCTCATTGCGCACTCTTACAGCCTCGAAAATGTAATTTTTATGGTCGATTTTTTTTGAGTCCCCTCCCCCCTTCTTCCAACTGAATTAGGAAGTTGAAATTTGGAAAGTAGATTCAGTATAGGACTTAGATTTGGTTTTTGATGTCGTTGACTTTTTAGCAATCCTTGGAAATAGCAATTATTTTAGCATTAAAATTTACCAAATTTTGGACATTAGTGTCAATTTATGAGGACTAAAAATCTGCTGTTCTGGATTATCGAGGGTTTCTAGCTTTTGGACCCAAATTGCGTCTGAAAAAAGGGTGTTTTAAATTTCAAAATTTTGCAAAATGCACACAAATGGGTATCGGATTTGATATAAGGATTTTCAAGTTTGTTGTTTTGGGACCTTGAAACTATCAAAGTCTAAAATAATTTTTTAGCTTAGTAAACTGACCCCAATGTTTAAAATTTGGCAAATTCTAGAATTTGAACCTCCCCTACAGTTGCTCAATTCGGATCCTAGGCTCAAATAGTTGTCAAAATCGAATTCTGTGACAGCCAAAATCACTGTAATAGACTCATTCGATTTTTCGCTGGTTGGAATTTGTAAATGAACCGCATAGGTGAAAAATATTGATTTCAATGAGAATTTTTAAATGTTGCCCTTTTTTTGTTTTCGCCATAGTTCCGATCCATGGCCACCTAAGAAAAAAGTAAACGCTGTAGAACGTTTGTTTTATCCAAATTATAGAATTTTTTAATACAACGGGCTTATGCTTTGAAGAAGTTGCAACTGTTTCAAGAGCAGCCCCCCCCCCAATTTTGAGAAAAGGGCATGGTTCAACATTTCCCCCAATTTTACATAGCAGTGAGAAGTACCATGTAAGAAAAACGCTACTAAAAGGGAACCAAGCAGATTTTTGGGAATTATTCGTTTCATTTGGAGATTTTCAAAAATGATTTTTTCTGAACGGCCTAACTCCTCCCCACGACCTTCTGAGGAAAAAAGTCAAAGGAGCAAAAATGTTCGTTTTCTAATGTTTTAAAACTTTTATTTCAATATTTTTCCCATTAGTGCGTTACTTGGAAAGTAATTCCCAAAAAACTAAACTTTGCATCTCCTTGCACTCCAAAAGCGAGGGGGTGGGGGCAAAATATACATAGATTTTGAGGAAATTCGGTAATATTGGAATGCACACACTCAGCAGTATCTACATACGAAATTTCTGCTTTTCGTGAATTTTGATAGGTTTTGGGCTATTTTTGAGTTAAAATGACTACGCTACATATAAGTACAAAGACAGGTATATGATGTGCTACCTGCAATAATATACTTACGAGTACCTAATCTAGCTACATATATGTACCACATTCGGAACATATAAACAAAACTAAACACCTATGGGAATAGCTTTCTCAAAATCGTAATGAAGACGAAGCAATTTTCATCTTTCGAAACTAGCTTACTATGCATTCAAAATTGGGTAGCTGGGTAGCTACCTGCGTCCCAGTTGACGCATATCTTTCGACGAAACAACGACTTTAATTTGAGTACGTAGCTAAAAATTTATCGATAAAAAGGACTTCTTGCTTTGCTTGATGTACGACACGATTTCGTTCTTCAAAAAAGAAGAAGGAAAAAAGCAAAAAAAAAAAATTCCGAAACGTTGGCAACGAAATCAAAACTGTATTTATAGAAATTGTAACGTCTACAGGGAAATGAGAAAAATTTACATATTTATTTTCTTGGTTTTAACACATGTAACGAAATATTGCCTCGAGTGAAACTTCCAAATTTAAAATTACCACTTTAAACCCCAATTTATGACTGTAAACCTCTCGCACACGGTATCTTTTTCATATTCGGATACCTCAGCTTTATTAGAATTTTTGTCTAACGTTTTGCGCATTACGAGTACGACGCGACTTTCTCCGCTCCTCGGTGCACTGTGTGGTTTTTTTCAATTAGCTGGGTATATTTTACCCTAATTTCTCGCATTCGTACCTCGTTTCTCGCCAAATTTTCATACCATGATTTTCCTTCATGTGAAAGCGTAGGTGTATTTATTACAAGTTGGTGAGTCGAATTTTACATTTTTTTTTTTTGTTTTGTTAGAAAATTTGCAACCGGCCAGACCATATTAGTTGCAAAATGATCTGGAAAGGATATGGTAACAAGTTCAATACTCTAGCTCTATTTTTACAACTTGAAAAACTGACGACTTGAAGTTCGAAAATTTTTAAATATGTGCATATTTATTAGGGTGGTCCGATTTTAAAAAATTTTCATATTTTTTCAGAAGCCCGACGAAAATTTCTCCATTTACGTCTAAAACTAAGATTCACAAAAATTTCAGTTCACACGAATAACATTAACCCATGTCTCAAGTGCCCCCTTCTTCTTATGGAGTTCAACACACAACCATATTGATGGTTTCAACCTAAAAATTTAAATATATACCCAAATTAAAGAAATCCCAATAAATCGTGACCCAAAAGAAACTCATTGAAAGGGAGAGGTACAACTCTCTCGATATAAAACAAATATCGCAGAATTATCTTAATAACTTTCCCCCGAATGGACCGTTTTGCTGAAAATTGTGTAGAACCGTTGATGGATGAAGTGTCCTTGAGAGGGGCAATTGAAAGGCACACTTTTATTTCTGAGTAATTTTAAGAATATCACACCGCCCCCTCCTCTTCGATGCACTCCTTTGGCTCAAAATTCACTAGGATTACTTCAATTTGGGCGCACATTCAGATTTTTGATTTTTTTTTTTCGTTTTCACTATAGAATCTTGTGTTAAATTCCATAAGAACAAGGTGCTCTTCGGACATGGGTTAATATCACTTGCTTGGATTGAAATTTTATAGATCGTTTCATATCTAGATAAACAAATTTCCGTTGATTTTTTGCAAAAATTCGAAATTTTTTCAAAATCAGGCCACCCGAACCTAACCAAAACCATTAAGTATTGGGTAAGTTTCCACCGTCATCCATCTTTTCATCGATTTTTAAAAATTGTGCTTTTTTGCATTCGTTTTTAATTTCCTGAAAAACTGTGAAGATTTTTTTTTTTTTTCAAGAAACGTCTTCCTAAAATGGGTGCTAAACATCAGTTTTAGGTGACTAAACTCAATATTTCAATTTCATCCCCCATAGCCGATTTTTCAGGTGCACTCAAAAATGGTGTTTTTTTACGAATTTTCAAATCAGTTGGTTAAAAAATTAAATAATATTTTTCTGAAAAAAAAATTCATCAAAAAGTACGTCCTCATTTTATCAGTTTTAAACGCTCAAAAACAGCGGCGTATTTACGCCGAGTTTTTCACCCCCCCCCCGTCTCTACCACAATTGAAGTTGGAAAAATTAAATATTGTTGACATCTTTTTATATTGTCTCAAGATTGTAATCTGAAACCTTGAAAATCCTTAATTTTTTGCTGTAAAACTTCGAAAAATGCATTTTTGAAGGTTAAAAAATTGTACTTTTTCAAAATCTTGCCTTCGTTTCGTTCAGTCACACTTATACATATTGTTTACTTCATTTTTTGGAAGTTCGGGCTCAGAAAAACAGCTTTTCATGCATTATTTTCTTCAAAAAACAAATGTGTATACTACCCCCGCACTCAGAAAAATTTTTAACCCCCTCCATGAGACGTTTCTAAATACGCCAGCGGTCAAAAGTAGTTTTTAATTTTTTTTTGAACCATTTATAATGCATTTTTGCTTGCCAGAGTGTCCGTTGAGAACCCCAGAAAAGAGAACAAACGATGAAAAACAACTTTAAATGATTGCGAGCAAGTGTCCTTGTTTTATTTCATCAAAATTTGCTTTAAAAACATTTTAATGAAGTAAAAAATTTAGGAAAGGGGAAATAAAATTGAAATATTGGGTTTAATCATCCGAAATTCACGTCCTACATTCATTTCAGGAGGGGGGGGTAAAAAAATTTCTTCGAATAGTTTTTCAGATAATTATTAAAAAAAGCAAAAAGTAACATTTTTTTGAAAATTCCTCGAAACAAGGAAATAGTGGGAACCTGCCACTAATAATAGCTATTTAGGAAATAAACATGTATCTATAAAAAAAATTCCATTTTCAAAAGCATTTTTCAAAAAAAATTTGCTTGGATTTTTTGAAAATTTAGCAAACAAAAAGAGATTGAATTTAATAGCTGAAATGTTTACCTCATCCACTCGAGTTCATTTTGTAACTATTGTGCCTTTGTCGGTTGCGGATTTCCAAAAAACACAAAACTGGTCTCATCTCATGGCCCAAAACCCCAATTTTTGAACACAGAAAATACGTCTCGGTAATTTTTCCTTCGAGTAAAATTTTATTTATTCAGTTTCGTAGCGATCAGATTTAATTATCGGTCCTGGATCGATGAGAGATTGATGGGTGAAAAAAATGGACGATATTCGATCAAAATTTAAGTTGGTTAAACATTCGAAGGGGGGAATGGGGGAATGAAAAAATCAAAATAGTCGTTTCAAGAGGTACTTGACCATTTAAAAAAAAAATTTAGTCCCTCATTTGGTCCTGTTGTAATAAAATTTCTGGACATTGAGAAATCAACTGAATACTTCCATAAACTTCCCTAAAAGACCTAAGCAAATTACAAAAGTTGGTATATCACGAAGATCAATAAAAGTACCTTTTAAAGATTCCAAGTTTTACCTCTAAGTCTCTTTTTTTAACGCCCTTAGGAAAATAAACTCTTGTACAGCTCGTGCTAGTAAACTCAAGATGTTAAAACTTATCAGGTCGGTAATCCGGAAGTATTGCTTTTTTACCATACACATCTCTTTGATTTATTTGAAAGGCGAACATTTTTTTTAATTTGTGGCAAATTTTATGCAACTTGTTCCAACGAAAAGCTTAATTCAAATTTCAGGCAATTAAAATTTCATAACATCGCTCAATTACACGCTCTACCTCTAATCGTATTATAATTATAAATTTAACCTGTAAATTGTCGTTATTGCGAAATTATGACGGTGAAAAAATTCAAATTACAACCGAGTAAATTAAATAACGAAAAAATTTCCATTTAGGTCTTCTCGTAGAAAAATAAAAGAGCTGAATTTTTTTCTCCTTGTTTTATTAAAACTTTCATGACAGATTTTGAAACATGAAAAATGACGGTACAGGTCTTTTTTTTGTTTAATTCAAAAAAAAAATTAAAAAATAGCTTAGTTTCCGAGACAATTTTACAATTACTTACTCGTGTTCGCGAATGAAAAAAAAATTAAATTTTATCTTTATATTATTTTTACACGTATTCGCAGTTGGCAAACAAACACTCACATATTTTTCAATTTTTAGCGTTTTTTTTTTTTTTTTTCTAATAATTTTTAACAACATGTAAATAAAAATCAATTTTGAATATAGCACGCGGGGAAGAGAAAAGAAAGCGTAGAATTTCAAATTATAACTTACAATCGTACAATAAAATATTACGATAAGGCGATACGTTTTATATATGTAGGGAAGTTCCCTTTCAATATTTTAGGCAATTTTTGTCGCAAAACGTGTACAACACGGTAAACGAAACATATCACCTTATGGTGGTAGTTTATAGCGTAAACTTATATTTTAAGTACAGGTACGATCCCTGTTGACAAACGACATGTATACAAAACCAATAAAAAACACGACCGTTTTCGTATATTTCAAATAGAATAGAATAAAGTTGCCGAATGTAATCAAATTTGAACGATTTAATGTCGTCATTTTATTTACATTAACTATCGAAATAAAATTTTTACCGTTTAGCGTTCGTTCGTTGCTTTTTATCGTTTAATCATGGCTGCTTTTCACGCCGCACTTCATACATAATAATATTAACTCCTTTCTCGCGCAACGAATATTTTTGCAAAGCTCGGGAAAACGCACCCCAATCGTATACATTTAGTAAAAATATTCTATCGCGTAATGTTCCACGCCGAATGCAATTGGATTTATTGAAAACTCTAAACGGTTATTTTTGTAAACATTTCATTCGTCGAAAGGTAATCAAATTTCGTTTCAAGTGTTTACCACTAAATTCAACGTGTATCCATAAAGTGATTTAACCATTTCGAATGGAAAATATGTAGATATTAAAACGCTTCTCGAAATTACGTACAGATATGTGTGTACTTAGTGCTTACCGCTTAGGCGTATATCGAGATGACGAATCCCTGCATCTATATTTATTGCAACGATCTTCGCTGTGCTCCGGCAATAAAAAAACCATTAGATTGGGTATTTTTTTTACACACGTTTACTCCGTATCGTGTGCAGCAAATTAACATCTAGATTTAATCTTAGAAACTAGAGTGCATAGATGAAAGTAAGGGGGTAGGGGGGCTGTTGATTTGGCTCCCTTCCCAAAATGGCCTCGTGAAAATTTAATAAGTTTTTCTTTTTGCAACAAAGAACTCTGAAATGTCATCTTTGAAAGTCAAAAATGCATTTGAATGCACGTTTCGCAAAATCTATGATCTCGCTTTGCTCAGGCCATACTAAATACATTCCTGATGGTAAACCATTTTTTTTTTCAATCTGAAAATGAAAAGCTCAAGACCCCTCAAAAATTTTAATCCATCTCGTACACTGAAACGTATACCTTTGAAGATTATTTTTTGCAAACGTATAACTGTAAAAATGACTGCACATTTGGTAACATTTTTTTCAAAGATCAGTTTCACTAACAATCTGAGCATATAAAAAAAAAAATTTAACGAAAAAAAAATGTAGCGGAATATGATTTTTAGCTATGAGAAAAAGGACTGGTATGTGAAGAGTGGGGGAGGGGGGCAGTTCACGAAAAGCGTTATGTTTCTGATGTAACGTTTTTCAGTGTTGCCAAACTAAGTTTCCGCATGAATTTCGAAACAATAACAGAAAATTTCAGTATTAAAATACTAAAGGCATTAACTATTTAAAAAAAAGCATCTCAAAGCAATGCCTTATCAGCTCGATTTTCATAAAATATTATAATTATGTGAATTGTTATCTTAATCAGTAACGAAAGAGGGTGGGGGAGGGGAATGCGACGAAGCTAAAAATTTGACACCTTCAACAAGAACATTAAGGACCTATGCTAAATCTACAAACCAAATTTCTACTTCTTAACTTAATTTGGACAGGGGGAGGGGGGGTTATGCGAGGAGCAAACTCAAAAAATGAGAAAAATCAACCAAAAAAAATACATTTTTGGGATTATGAGAGGGTACAATGAGACTGAAAAATCGGGACCACCAAAAGGAACATTTAGGACCCCTACTAAATGTGCATATCAAATTTCAACTTCCTAGCTCAATTTGGAGGGAAGTTATGCGAGGAACAAGGTCAAATCGTATAGGAAAACTCGCCCGAAATAACCACACTTCTTGGCTGCAAGAGGGCGCAATGGTCTGAAAAGTCAAAACTCCAAAAAGGCACATCTATAACTCCTGCCAAATCTACATACTAAATTTCAACTTTCTATCTCAATTTGGAGGGGAGATAGAAGAGGAACAGCCCTTTTTCAAGGTCCAAAAAGGGGAGAAACACTCATATTACCTTTCTAAGTTGACCTAAGAAGCTGTTTTTTGGAAATGTTATACAACTTTCGATTTTCTATAGATTAGTTTTAAAGGAAATCATTTTTTCGATTTTAGCTCTTCAGCAAACCCTCCCTCAAATTTTGACCTGAGCTCATCCCTACTCCAGAATATAAAATAGCCTACCAAATCGAAACCTATTCCCCAAATTTGATCAGTTTTGGTATCGAGCTGGGCAAATGATTTTTAGTTTCAAAGGGAGGTGGGAGCGGGATATCAATATAAAGAAATAAATACCTGACATGGCCAAAAAACACGATCTCAATGGTCCTCTAAGATTCCAAAAATAGATTTCGGTAATGCTCCTCCCTTCACCTGGTGTGGGTCGATAGACCATAATAGCCATATTTTTGTCAGCAATATGACAGGAAACTGAGCTAAAAACGTTCGTCAAGAATACCCATTTAATTTACATGCCAAACTTAAATTTCAAACCAGTAGCTGTATGGGGAGGGGGGGATATATGTGGAACGAATTTGAAAATCGACAAAGCCTACACAAAAATCTACTTTTTGGACCTAGAAAAAGATAAACTCCCGAAAAGTGCCGAATTTCAATAACCTGCCTCAATTTGGAAACAAGGTAAACCTGGAACAATTCAAAAATTCACAAAAATGAACCTAACGTAATGAAAAAATCATTTTTTCTGTACTGTAAAAAGTGAAGCCGTGCAAATGGGTAGAAAAATCGAAAGAACCAAAAAACATGTTCAGGGCATCTACGGAGTACTAAATTTACATAATAAATTTCAAGAGTGAATTAACAGACCAAATTTGAGCAATTTTGGTTGCTATCAAGCCGAGGAAACAATTAAACAATTTTAGTCTTCCAGGGGAAAAAAATAAGAAAAATGAATATTCGACGGGCTCAGCACTCCAGTACAAATTTTGTTTACCCCCCCCTCCATCTTCCTTATGTTGGCCGTTCGATCGAAATAGCCAGATTTTTTCATACAAAACACTTAATACATGAAATCAGTCTAAAAAATGAGAAATTTCGCGTATAAATTTTCACTGTAAGTAACATTGCATTTTTATATTGCCTGAACTACTTATTCACACTTCATAATGCTTGACTTCAAGATTTTATGTGCAAATGTCGAAGGCGATAATGAGGACGGGGAAAATCAACTATTATTTCTAGAAAATGGGTCTAAACTTTATAAAATACTCAATAAAGTATGGAAACATTTTCGCACATCCACGATGTGGTCAAAATAGTGGGAATTTTCCTTCCAGAATTCTAAAAAAATTGCCAATTATTTTATTTCTCTTATGACGATATTTAAACCGAACATGAACTGAATTGACTTATGGGCAAAAGTTTGACATGGGCGTACTTCGATAACAAGCATATCAACTAAATTTTCCCACTCAATTATCATCTTTCCAATTACGTATTTGTAACACATATTACGATTAATTTCCTGCAAATAAATCTTTCAACTCATATCAACGTAGAATAACAATGACACAGACACCTCTCAACTGATGCTACCAATAATACAAATGAATGTAGAAATATATCTCATGATAATACAAGAATTTATACGCGTAACAAAATTTCAAACAAATTTTTTCGTTCAAGAATAAAGTAAAAAATACAATGTCATCATTGCATTAAACAACTACACAATTACAAATCAGTATTCAGATACTAATACGAGTAAGTACCTTCGTACTATGAAACTTGCCTCAATAAGAACGACACATTCAACTTACATAGTATATTAAAATTTCAAAGTAAAATGAAAAATTTACCTTTATTGTTCGTATAAGATATATGAGGGACTACTGTGCTCACTACTCAGACTCTGATATCGATAGAATGAAATCTGAAAAAAGAATCAAAATTTCACATTACAACGTGTATTGTTTGATAATACCATAGGCAATGAAGTAAAGAACAGAACATATTTAAAGAGTAGTACAGGATGGTAAACAAAAAAAAAAAACCAATTCGTTTCTAAATTTCACCATCATCGGTTGAATATTTTAAACATCATTGATTGAGTTGGCTAAACAACCGTTAACGTTTACCATTTACTTTGGAATTTGCAAACCAACACGAATGAAGGGTTAAATGAACAAACTAACCACAAAGTTGAACCTTTCACTCAATTCACGATTTGTTACCTCCTTATCTATGTAGCAAAGTTTGCGTTAATTTTTACACCAGAATATTGTTTAGTTTATTAGACTAAAGAGAGAATTCCCAATCAGTGCATTTTGTTTTCCTTACTTTATACCTAAACCTGCCTATCTTACCTATCCCTAAATGACGTTAAAATCAGACGAATTAGGTATCTATCTAGGTACTAAATATTATACATTTTTTTTTTTTTTTTTGTTATAAAATTAATCGCACCAGATTAAGTGGAATTTGGCTAATATAATTTATGTATGAACATATATATATGCACTTTACCAATAATGTATTTTGGATGAAGGCTGCAACTTATATAGCTAAATGTATCCGAAGGTACTTTGAGAACAAACTACACACCATATACCTACTCGTACAATACTATACGCCAACTATTTATTGAAGAAAATCCTTTTTCGTTGACTATAATATCCAACCGTCCGAATGGACGAGGTCCACTTTGAAATTCTATGAGCACGTAAAAAGGTGTTATAATGGCACGATCATTTATAAAATGACCTGACTGCCGTATCTACACTTTAGAATTCGAAACACCGCAAAATACCTGCCTGCTTTAGCTACTTTACCAAGAATTTGTTGCATTGTTCGGCGACTAGCGTCGCTCATCTACGCTACAAGCGCAAGAATGTATTTTTTCGAGCGATTTTTTTTTTCAGCGATAGGTACTTAAACTTACTGGTTGGCGATTTCCTAGCCTCCTAGATTGATCATTTAAAAATTTTTCCAACCTAAGGTGTACTTCATTTGAAGAGATAAATAGTGACTAGTCATCAATGGCGTTTTTCATTGGTCAATTAACAACACTGTACTTTACACATTTTTATAGCCATTATTTCAAATCATCGACTAACATAAAACGTTTTACGTAAATTAAAAAAATCATTGCAATGCTTTATTTTTTGCCTAATTTTCGTAAAATAAAACAAATACGCGAGTTGTCGATACAACTTTGGGGGAGAGGGCCTATTTTTTGAATGAATGAAGTCGTTTTCCCCACTAAATCTTCAATCTTCGGCAATTTTTCACCCATGTTTGAAAAAACGAAAAAATTAGAGTGGCCAAAAATATTTACAGTGGTGGTGGGGGTGGCAAATTTTTTCCTAGTAACATAAATGAAGCGAATAAGTATAGACTAAAATTGAATTTTACAACCGTTAAAAAGTGCATATTTCGTGGTTTTATGAAGAAAAAGGAAGGTTTTCAGCTTTCACAAGTTTTACGAGTCAAATGTCCACACTTGCCCTTTAGGAAAGAATAGATTAAATACTCAGATTTTTTTTTGAAAACATTGATAAAAAATTGTTAACCGAGCAAAACGAGGGCAAAATTTTCAGAAAATATGAACACAAAGTTCGAAAATTTATATTTTAACGTCTCTTTTTTAATATTCTTTAAAATTTATCGAACGCCAAATTTTCAATTTTTCCGAATAGCCTGAAAAATTTCCAAATAACTCGCAGCTTTTTCACTGGTTAAAGGTGGGAGGGAGTGTAACCCCTCACCCCCATCCCTTTACCACGTCTCTGAGTGGTGGGGGTATAGGTAGATATTGAAGTGAATATCTGAAATTTCGAAAGGCACATATACGACACTTACCAAGCCTAAATAAAATATTTCAGCCCTCAACCTAAATTTGAAGGGGAGTTATGCGTGCCATAAACTTGAAAAAGAAGAAAAACCAACCAAAAACCAACATTTTTACGGCCATGAGGGGATGCAAAGGCCCCAAAAGGTGCATATAAAACCGCAATCTAATCTTTATATCGAATTTTATCGTACTAGGTCAATTTGGATTGGAAGTTGTACGTGCCACAAACCTGAAAAATGAGAAAAATCGACGAGGAGGTGAAATAGGGCTAAAAAGTCGGATTCTCCCCCCCCCACAATCTCGGTCTTCCAGTATTAATTCTCTTCCTTAATTAGGAAGGAAGATTCGTATGAGGGGGCAGTTTGATTCGAGGTCAACAAGGGTAAACCTCATATAATCCCTTCTAATTGACCCAAGAGGCTGGTTTTTATACATGATATGCAACTTTGGATTATCTATCCATTGGCTCAAAAATGAACAATTTTTGTCATTTTAGTTTCTCAACACCTCCTTCCCAAAATTCGAGTATAACAGAATTTTGACCCAAGGTCATACCCGTTAAAAAAATATCAAATCTACCGTCAACGTGAACCTATTGAGCAAATTTTACCGATTTTGGTCGGTATCGAACCGAGCAAATAATTTCAAGTTCCAGCAAAAAAAAAAAATATATAAATATCTGATACGGCCAGAACGGGTCAAAGATTTTTTGAAACTCCCCTCTCCCCCCAAAGGTTGCTTTTATACGAAGAAAAAAAATGTGAAATTTTGAAATTTATCTATTTTTTTTTCAAAGTTTAAGATTTTTCATTTTATAACATTCAATGCATCGTATTCTTCGTTTTGAAGCAACCTTCCGAGTTTCTGCTCAGACCAAGGGGTGGTGGGGAGAAGTGATACACTGCTACTCATTTTTAAGATTTTTAGTGCGAAGCCTATGATAGCTTTATCAAAAGTTATTCACGAAAAACTGAAAAAATTGAAAATTTTCAACTAAATTTTTTTATACTTATATCGCTTTGTTGCAAACCACTTCCCCATTCTTGATTTTTTTACCATAGTCCCTCACTCATATTCCTTACCATGTGGCGTAATATTTTTGCTTCTCTCGTATTTATTTTTAAAATTCGATTTTTTTTTATATTTGTCCAAAAATATCTAAAAAAAATTTTTCCATAAGTAATATTTTTTCTCCGAATAAATGCAACTCTGCGGGTTACCACCACTACAACCATTGAGTTGATAGTGCTCTCCCATTCATTAAAAATTTTTTTAACCAGGTGCCCATGATAGCTTTTTTAAAAATTATTCACAAAAAACTAAAAAAGTTGCAAATTTCTAATCATGTTTTTTGTGTTTATTTTGTCATATTTTGCGAACCACTTCATTCCCAGTTTTGATTTTTATACCATGCATACTTGAAAGTATTTCATCATCATTAATTATTTATCAATCAATTTTTGAAGTGAGCGGCACGTTTGGGCGAAAATGAAATCTTGAAAATCGCATATCTCAGCTCCTTTGATTTTTTTGGTTATGCTAACTATTATACAAGTATGTCTCATGTGTTGACCTATCACTGGTATAAGGAAAGCGAAGTTAATGCAAAACACCCGGTACAAATAAAATCTGTTTTTGAGCCCTAGAAGACCATTGAAACCACTTTTGGACGTGTCAGAGGTTTATTCCTTCATATTTTATTCTCTCTTTCCCCACACCAAATCGGTTAAATTTGGGTAGTGAATTTCAATAGACAGCACATTTGATATGTAGGTGTATATATATATATATACATATATAAAAATGGGGATGACATTGCGTTAAAATTTATTCATGCTTAAATTAAAGGAAGGGGGTGCTGAGGGACTACAATCGTAATAATAGTTTGTTTTTGGATCAATCGATAAAAAAACCTATTGTTGCATAACATATCCAAAAACCAGCCTTTTAACGAATTGGCAGGGAGGATATGGGGTTTTTCCACAGTTTGATCTTGAAAAAAAGCCATGTTACACGTATCTCTTCTTCAAATCAAATACGAAAGTACAAATCTGGTTTGTAGATTTAGTTGAGCTCCGAGATCCATCTTTTGGAGGGTTTCAATTTCAGCCTTGAAAATATAGTGCTTTAGTATATTCACCTTGTTTTTCAAGTTACTGCTCTCCATATCTCCCCTCCAAATTAAGCTAGGAGGTTGAAAATTTGGTATGTAGATTTAGTAGAGCTTCTAGATCCATCTTTTGGGCGATTTCAATTTCAGCTTCAAAAATATAGTTCTTTAGTACATTTACTTTGTTTTTCAAGCTACTGCTCTCCATATCTCCCCTCCAAATTAAGCTAGGAGGTTGAAACTTTGGTATATAGATTTAGTAGAGGTCCTGAATGTGCCTTTGGGGAATTTCAACTTTTTAGTTCCACTGCATTTCGTGACACCCTCGAAAGCATTTTCTTATTTTTCAACTTTGTGGCGTACATAACTCCTCTCTAAATTGAGCTAAGAGATTGAAATCTTACATGCGGATTTAGTAGGGATTTTAAATGCGCTTTTAGGGGTTTCACGTATTCACTTCAATATCTACGTGTACCCTCAACGCTGTTCGAGAAAAAACATACGATAGCGCTGCAAATTCTATTTCACGAATGTACATTGTACAATTCGCGTATTTTTTTTATTTTACGAAAATCAGGCTGAAAAAGCAAGCCATTACGATGGTTTTTATTTTTTTTTTTTTTTTGATTTTATTACACGGAAAAACATGATATTTCTGTGTTAGTAGCCAATATTTCCGAGTGATGGTTAGAAAATTTAGTAACATTAATAAGATTAAATTGCCATCTGATTGCAGATATAGCATATCCCGAACTAAATATTTCTCACTCGAAATAACTGCGTGGTATTACCGGAGGTTTTTTCTTTTCTTCTGAAATCATTCGTATCTTGCGATACGAATATAATTGAATAAAGGTAGTAATCCTATTACCGACTTACGACGTTAACGTTATGATATATTTGTTTGAAGAAAATTGGATATTTTATGGTCAATTTTCAGTACAAAGGAATTTGATTTTTCATCCGCATCAACGAAATTAAACTTCACACTGGTAATAATAGTAAAACAAGACATAAAAAAAATCACTTACAAAGTCGTATTCGCGTACGCAATAAAAACATCAAAACAGCCACGAAAACAGGCCTAGAAAATAAACTTACGTATCGAGGGTAGATAGAGCTACCGTACCTTTGGAGTCTCACCACCACAGTACATTAATAAAATAAACGATACGAAGGTAATACCTGAGTAAAGCATCGTGTACGTAATAAAGAAATGAAAATTTACACCGTAAAATTTGTAATAAGATTGAAAAAAAAAAATTACTCGTACAACGTCGTATTACTAAGTAATTACGTTCGACAGAAATGAACAAAAGAAAAAGTATATTATAACTGTACAATGTATCGGATAAATGAAAGAGTAAAATTTATCCAGCATATTGGCCGCCGTGGTAATGTTAAATACAGCAGAAGGCAAGGTACCATAGTTTAAAAAGGGAAGAATAAAACGTTCCAAAAATTTCAGCAATTCGTGTTCTCTCGTATTTAATTTCAAATGAATACATCAAGTTGAGGGTAAAAATACTACACGAATATCGTTTAAACATTGCTGCAAGATTGTCAAGAAAAATAAATTATACTGGTTTAAAATGCCAGAGGAAATGTATTAAAGTTTTAATAACATCGAAACCGCGGCAGCACGCTTTTATTACATTTCAAACTCGGCATTCAACATTAAATTTTCCTTTTAATATGTCTACTGTCCGAAATAATTTCGAATCGAGGCAAACACTATATCGTAACGTTGCAACTACACATATATTCTTTCTCTTTCCATCTTGCGAAGCTTTTATTTTCACGCCATCGCCATTGCCATCGCCATCGCCACCGCCAGACCGATATTTAATGAACTTAAACGATGATGTAATTGAAAAGATGATGAAAATCGAACGTCGATAAATTCAAGAAAATACTAATTAACTCTACGCCACGCAGCGTGTATGTGTATTTATAGTGTGTGTGTGTGTGTGTGTGTGTGTGTGTATATCGCAGGTATACTATATATTTGTAGGTAGGTAGGTACATATAACGCAACGCGTACCATACGTTCGTCGAAATTTACACGAGGAAATCTTTTTTCAACATACGCGTTCTCTTTATTCGTCGTTTAAACGGATTATTATTCAAATTATGTTGTAGTTAAACGAATTTCCGCGCGGCTTGGATTAAAATGATAATTGGTTGTAGCTTTAGGCGTACATCGGCTTATTTGTCATTTACCTGACATTTCTGGTTCAACTAACCTGCGTGCGTGGAGGCGATGCCATTGGTAGGGGGTATTTTTAAGGTCGATTAAAGTACCCTCAGGGTTTCGCGACACCATAATACGAATCTCGCACCGATTCATATTTTAACCCAAGTATCAGCTTAAAAAGTGAATTTATTCGTTATACGCCGATGTACGAGGTATACCCGCTCTACTATACACCTACCCGGTACCTACCACCTACCTATTATCGAATTATACGCATAATAAACCTATGAATGAAATTCACCATCGTGCCTGTGGCAGGCCGTTAATTGTATTTCTTTTTTTTTTTTTCAATATATCTAAAAAAATGTCTTATACGCGTTTGAAATTGAAAAAAAATTAATAGCATGAAAATAATGTTTTAATATGCATAAAAAAAGTTGAAGGTGCAAAATGCCAATATATTTTTTCAGAAAATTCATTCAATTTACTCAATTTTTCCTATTAATTTTTTTTCTCATTTTTCGTAAGTAAATTCATTAAGAGTTTGAATTTTAAAAAAAAGAAAAAAATCATCAGTTTTTTATCATTTGCAACCATTATATTCCACTTATACAGGGTGTTTTGTTTCGATAGTACTACCTTCATACCACAAGTAGAGCAATTCAAATTGAATGTATGTATAATGTTTTGCATAATCCAATCAATGCAGGGATTAAAATACAGGGATCTTAAATTTTGTTTGACATGGATGTGTCTTAAGAATGGGAGTCATTTCCTCAAAACGTGACGTTTTTAATGCAGCTTGAAATTTTTGGTCAAAATTTTTTTTAAAAAAGAAAAATTGATAAATAAAAGAAATTAAAAAAAAAAAAAAATTAAAACAAAAAATTGAGAATTTAAAAATTTATAAAGTTAAATGTCAAAATGGAGTGAACAGAAGAGTAAACATTTTTGATTTGAAGTTTTTGATCAGAAACTCGCGATAAACGACGATTATAATGACATGATCGGATACGTTACATATCCATGATTTAGAATTTCTTCCTGAAACGAAAAAGTGCCTAACTTTTCCTAAAACTCTGAGGTCATTTTCAAAAATTTCCAACTTTTTATCAAAAAATACTAGAGACATCCGGTTTGTGCAAAAGTATAATGTATAATGTATTTGGTATACGAGTAAAAAAATACACCTTGAATTAATTAAGAAAAAAACACCAAAATTTTGCAAAAAAATTCAAATTTTTCCCTTTGATTTTGTAAAAAGATCTTGAATGCATTCATTTGGAAAATTTTTCTTGTCGTAATAAGAACCCTCCACCATTTGGCATGATTATTATTTTCTTCAAGTTGATTGGAAATTTTGGATAAAAACATTATTACGAAATTTCGTACTATTTTTCAAGAAAAAAATTTCATAAATTATTTTTTTTGCAAAGAATGTAAGCATACTGAAAAGTGTACTCAGTTTTGTATAATTTCTTAGAATTGGTTTTATACTTGAGTCAAAACAGCTTTTTGGTAAAATGTATATTCTCATGAATTTTTTTTTCTTTTTTTTTTTTTGAAAACAGCGAAAAAACTGCAACATGAAACTTTTTTTTTCAAAATTTCTAAACAACTTGGAGAAAATATAATCGTGCCAAATAGTGGTGGGGGAAAGGGGATACTTAATTACTTTAAGAAAAATTTTCCAATTGGATACTTGGAAGAACTCTTTAAAAACTTAAAGAGAAAAAATTTTTATTTTTTGTGAAATTACAAAGTTTTTTGTTTTAAATTATTCAAGATATCTCACAAACCACTTCACCATTACCTTGAATTTTTTTGCTGGAAATACAATATCAAATACGTTACACTTTGCCGCAAACAGGACGTTCCTAGCATTTTTGGATAAAAAGTTGGAAATCTTTGAAAATGACCTAAAATTTTTAGATCCGTGTTTCTTAACCACTGCAACGATTAGGTTATGCAAAACATTATACATACATTTAATTTCAGTTGCTTTACTTGTGGTATGAAGGAAGTACTATCGAAGCGAAACACCATGTATGTATATAAGTGTATATTAAGTACAAAAAATTTCAGTAAATGAATCAGATGATTAAGAGGATCGGGATTTCAAAACATTATACTGATAACTTGTGAATTCAAATTAAATATTCAGTACAATAACAAAAAGTCAAGCGTGTAAAAGCATTGGTAAAATTTGGTGGTTTGATCAGGGGAAAGGTGAACAAAGCTCTTAGCATATCTAATGAAAATGAAATGAAATTAGAAAAACATCTGTATTTGATTGATATTCATAGATAAGGTAAGTAAATCAGAACAAATGCCTATCAAAGTATATTTTATAAAATTTCAGCATTTGGCCTGCATTTAATGATAAGAAAACCGCTCCACTCTATGTATACTTATCTACCTAGTTACGTTGTGCTCTATAAATGAAGTCAAGTTACTTGAAGTAGTGAAACTTTTAACGAGGTGGTGGCAGATAAGATACGCGCGATTAAATAATTATTGAAAATTTGTCAATATTTTCAAAACTTTTCTATACCACTCTATTTGTATAGCGCATCGTATCTCTTTGATTATGCGGATATGTAAGTATATATACTGCCTCAGCATAGTGCCGAGTTTTTAATTTAACTAATAAAATTTTTAATTTTACAAGCCATCTTGTACTTCAGCTTTGTGTTTAACGAAAGTTGGAAATTTAATCCGGAAAACTTCGACTTTTTCAGGTAGATAGATCGTATAAACTTTGGGAAAATTAAGTATAATAAAAAGAGAGACACAGTTAGTGTCGAGAAGGACAGTAAAACTTGTTATTCAATATTAATATTTTCAAAATATAACTTTTCTAAAAATTTAACCAATTTTGTACCGATGTAAATATTTTAGTTTTTTGAAGTTTTCTCGTTAAATGTTTGTCGGTAGGTATAACGTTAAAAATCTTCAAATTGAAAGACGGCGCGGCACGGCGTAACTTTTTCTTTTTTAATTAAAATTTTTTTCACTTTAAAAGATAAATATGTATAAATCTGTACACAGGTAGATATAAATTTTGAAAATTCGTAGATACCTATGGCTTGTTTCTTTAATTCTGAATATAACTGCTTGCGGTTGAGGGATTATCTCATAATACGTAGGTACTTCAACTTACCTACATTATACACTTCGGTATTCTATTTGTATGATTTTTTTTTATTATTGTCGGATAAAAGTATGTAGGCATAAATTTTTACCACGTGCGTAGAAAAAAAAAAGTATACATATACCCGCGAATTAGGAATCAAATCTTTTAATACCTTTCAAAAAAAAAAAAAAAAAAAAATTTATAAATTATACTTTTTAAAAAAAAAAAAGAAACAAATACCCCGAATAATGGAAAAAAACTTTTTATACCTTTTAAAAAAAAAAAAAAAAAAAAAAAAAAATTTATAAATTATACTTTTTAACCAACCAGTACGGCGTAGGTCTAGGTATGACGATTTTATTCGTAGCTTGGTTTGCATAAATTTTCGTACCTTGACAGATTTAACACGACTTGACATTTTCACCGGCTGTAAATTTTAATTATACAAAAATTCACTTCCTGACGCGATGTCGTTTACGTTTTAAATTCGCTTTACTTTTTGAATTCGTTGAACTTAAGGTATATGAAGTACTTCGGATTGTTACTTAGAGACCAGTTTTTGCCACTTAAAAAGCGTAGATTTACGACTTCATTTGCGAACATGTTCATGAAATCCCGCAGGTAAGTTAAATCTTCCACCGGTGTGTTTCATTTATTTAATACGTTCTATTATACGAGATGTAGCTATTTCTTGTAAAATTACACCGCCGACTGTAGAAAACGGTAAATATCAATTTATTTTTGATTTATAAACAACGTACGTTAAGTAAAGTACTACAGAATTGGACGTCGTGTCAGGTTCTCCCTATTCGAAGGATAAGGGAAGAGAAGGGGAACAGGGGAAGAAATTCAAAAGTGTAACATGTGATATTACATAATGTGTACTTATGGTTGTGGTATGTTAAATATTTGGATTTTGAGGTACACAGAATGCTTCTTCGTATTTGAGAAAAAATTTATAATGTTTTGAGCTATTTCAATGGGTTGGATGTGAATTAGCACTTGTAACTGCAATTGTCTGAGATATGAAGTATAATTGAAAAATTGAACTTTTTTGGAAGGAGAGAAGGAGCGGTTTTGAAAATTTTTATAATTATTGAAAATTTACCGAAACATTCAAGTTATTATTATGTACAGAAAATAGAAAAAAACAAAAATGTTGAACCGAACCGAATTTAAATTAAATAAAGAGGAGGGGAAGGGATGTGGGTCCATAAGGTAAAAGAGTGGTTTGGTTTTGGAACATGACATCCTACTTAAATCGACTCATTTGCTTACTTTGAATATCTTCCAAACGCTAGGTTTCATTTACTTTGTTTACATAAATGAAATTCTAAACACGAGGGAATTGGTTCCAAGCATTGAAGGGGGGTTCAGGAAAATCGCACATTTTCTAAATTAACTCATTTCGTTAGTCTTTCGAACCATTGGTTTCAATAAATCAAAAAACCGAAAATTAAACATTTTTCGATCTTTTTTTTGGAAAATTTATACTTCGAGAGGGGGCGAGCTTTTTTCAAAGTTTTCACAACAAAAAAAAATGTTCAGTACTCTTTGGACTACAATTTAGCTTTAAAAACAATTGAAATAAAATGATTAGAATCCACGTAGTAAATATGTGAAGATGAGGTAAGTGGGAAGGGGGAGGGGGAGGGGGTTAGTAAATGACACTTCAGCTAAATTCATTTCTTTTTTCTTCTAGATTAAGGATTAGCCATCAGATCGCTTGTGACTTTCCGATTGAACGGAATGCAATTTACCACTATACTAAAATCTACAAGCTGAACAACCTCGTGGTTCGATTAGGTCAAAAAAAGTAAAACCTGACCAAAAAAACCACTTTTTCGGAGCTGTGAGGGGATACAATTAGGCTGAAAAATTGAAACTCCCTAAAGTCACATCAAGGACTTCTACTAATTCTACAAGGCCAATTTCAACTTCCTGGCTCAATTTAAAGGGATGATTTGCACGAAACAGCCTTTTTTCAAGATCAAATAGCGGACCCCTCCCCCATATTCCATACCTTCTCCCTCCTCGCTCCACCGTAGGTCAATAATCTCTAATAGCTTGGTTTTCATTGACGATATAACGTATAAAATTGTGCTATAAAATTTTTCAATTTTTTTTTTAAATTAACAAGTTTTGAGTCAGATTTGCCAGTTGGAAAAATAGCGTGGGAAAGCTGAAATTTTACTCGCATCATTTTGAGGTCATTTCGTAAGTGCTGAGAACCCAAGCCGACGTCAACTTTTGCAAATTTCCAAAAAAAAAGGAAAATTTTTCCTACGCTAGCAGGCACCCTAAGTACTTCAGATTTTAAACCTAATCTACTGAAAACCTCTTTTCTTCGCAAAACTTGAATAAATGCACCGCTACTCGTAAAAAAATCCGATTTTCTCGAAATTTTGCTCTTATTTCACTCGGACATATGCACGATTGCTGTCTTACTTCAACTTTGTGATTTCACATCCACCAACAAAACATTGGTTTTTATATCACTCATACTAATTTTACAACAAAAATTAACCCTCACTGCACCTCAAGGAAAAATTTGGATTGCCACCCCCTCTCTATCCTACAAAAGTTATAATATTCAAGTTCTTTATTTATACCATCGGTGAGCATTGTACGCACAGCACAATACTAACCACATCAGAGTAGTTTGGACACCGCACGTATCAAAACCTGAATAAATACGAATTTCATCTTGAACTAGGACTTATTTACTTTTAGAAACAGAGCGCCCATTCAAAACTACCGTCGATTTTCAATTCTAACATACGCAATGAAAACAAATATACATTCGTTTTTAACCAAATAAAAGTTCGACTTTCAAGCTCACCAACTACAACAATACGTAGGAATATGTTATATTTTGAAGAGGTTGAGTCACAGTTATACGATATATTTTTGTTATTTTAACCATCCTACACGCGTCTGTTGACCGTAGTGAATATTCGCTCAAAGGGATCTTTTTGATTCACCATCATTCATAATTTTTTTTCTTCCTTTTCTTTTATAATACATACGTAACCACATAGTCGAGGTATTATTGCATATTGTTGAAAACCAAAACCGTACAAATATTACATTTCAAAGTTCGTGCTACACATTACTATACACCTACCTACCTACCTACTTACCTATCTACTAACAAAATATGGTGAAAATGTGTTAGAATATATGAAACGTGTTTATCATATAGTACAGTCAATGGCAGATACATAAAGTTACCATGGTACACCGATGTGTAGATAATGATCATAAAGTATTCATGACTGCGTCGGCGAATGTGTATAGTATACGTTTGCATCGATGAACAGTAACCTTAAAAGATTAATCTCCCTTTTTAACTTATACAAAATACTATAAAATATGACTTTGAAAATGATGAATAAAACGTTGGAATAACACATAAAAAGCTGTCAAGATATTAAATTCCGTTTTACGATGATTTATTACTTTTAATCTGACAGTGATTCTTATTATCTTTCGAGATATTAATAAAGTTCAATTTCTTTGGTAAACGTATATGCTTCCTTATGGTATACAAAATAGATTATAAAGTTTACTTTGAATGGATACAGACAGCGCATTCATTAAGATGATTTTTCACTCATTTTGCGCTCAAGTTCCTAGGATTTGGTATATGTAGGATGTTCTGATACATTGATGCGTGGTTATTTATCACCTTATGTATAGGATGTACGTACTATAACGGCTGAATGGCATTAGAATTGCCCAGCAGGCGAAATTTTTCAACAATCTTCGCATCTACCTATATAGGGTGTTATATTTTAATAGTACTTTCTTCGAAAAACTAGTTAGGCAACTTATTTCACATCGTTGCTAAATGGTTTGCCTATTTAAAGCATTAAGGGAGCCGGAATATATACAGAGTGTTTCATATCGATATTATTTCCTTCATACAACAAGTGGAACAACTTGGGTAAGCCCTGTGCAGAATGGTTTGCATACCTCGACTATAGCAGGGACTGAATTACATAGACGTGAAATTATGCGTTGAGAAATATTTATAATGATTTTTGAAAACTTGCAGATCTAAATCAGAATATGACAGTGAAGTTCACCTTTAAGTTGCACTGTTTGAGTTGAAATATGTAACCTGTACGATAAGTCAAATTTGAAAAAAATAAAATAAATTCTACAATTTGGTTAATTTATGGATATGTGAGGTTGTCGAGACTACAAAATTTGCGTTCAACTTGGTACCAATCAAAAAAAAAAAAAAAAAAAAAAAACCATTTCGCGATACTGTTTCAGCCTGATTTTTGTGAGATATTGACGTAGGAACCGATTTAACTGTGGATTGCCAATCGACTGGCTCAACAAGAAACAATTTTTGCGGTTTTGGCGCCTTAACACTCCCTCCCTCAAATTTGAGCATAACTAAATTTTGAACAAAGCTCGTCCCCACTCATACATACTTAATCCACCGCGAAACTGAGCTGATTGACCGAATTGGGGACTAGACACCGATGAAATGAGTTAACATGGTTGCATGAACAAGTTGGCTAACTCAAAGTTCGAAGAGGCAGTAATACAAAAAAATCAAAAATCCATAAAAAATAATTATCAATTTTTATTCAGAAAAATTGAAACTCAATTTAGTAGGTAGGGTTTGTGAAACTTTCATGCACACAGCCCCTCCCCTCGATATTGAAGAAAGAAATTTTTGCAAAGAATAACTTTTGTTCGCCTTGAATAATTGTGTAAGAATCCTCCATCACAAAATATCACCCTACGGATTTTCGATTTTTCGAATCATTTCCCCTTTAAATTTTGAGTTAGGCAAATTATTCATATGACCGTTTCTATTTATTAACCCAACCCCTATATTATTATTTTTTTAATATGAAAAATAATAACGTTACTGTTGAATCAAAAATAACTTTACACTTTTCTCATAACTCCTTCAATTTTCATGTTAGGAAAAAATGAAACAGAACAAAACTTATTCAACTTCTGATGAACAATCCATTTCTACGATGTTGCTACTAAAATTTTTTTGTGGTACCCCCTCCCCATATCCAAATTTTAGGTCTTGATAATCCATCATCTGACACTTTGTACGAAAATTCAACTTTTAGATTCATTAGGAGGCTATTATGGGCTCTCAAAGTAAGACCATTTTCAAAAAAAAAAACATTTATTTTTTGCTTGCATGTGAATTGGAAATATTTCAAATGCTACCCCCTCCTTCTCGATACCGAATGGTTTATTTTTGTACATCAACGTTTACATAGCTTTGTTAAAAATTTTATATTGATGACTTTCTAAACATCAATCACGTTTTCCAAATTTACTCAAAAATGAATCTCAACAATTTCGCTGCTTGCAAAATTTTTGAGATTAAAATTCCCAATCGACTACGTTGTTTGAAGTATAATCGAGATTCTCATACTCCATAGTTTGAAAAAAATTATCTATATCATATTTATAACAACAATAAATTTTGAAATATTAGCTCCTGCTGTGTATATAGAGGCAAATACTCTTACACCTATGTAATATGAATTGCTATACTCGTAGTATGAAGGGGATACAGATAAGATGGACCACCCTGTATTGCATACCCATACTCAAACTTGCACGACGACGTGACGTAGCACATTTAAATACCTTCTCGACTCTTGACATCACCGGACACCAAAAACTGGCCATATACGAGACACAGAACTGTACTAAATAATCGTGATAATATCTGATCATCTGCTCGAAAGCCTCGCAACGTATAATTATGTATATGGATAGAATATGAAATAACATCATTGTCATCGTCGTCGTTGCCTCGCTTTAAACTTCTCGAATGTAAACATAAACAGGAAAGTGTTATTGACGCGCAACAATTTATAAGATAATGGTAAGTAAGTTTAGAGAAAGGGTTTTAATTAAGCCCGACAAGCCGAATATCGGTGACTGTTGGTTGGGCACACTAGGCGATGACTTCGTTAGCGAAGATCTTTCCAAGAGGTCAATAATTCGACGTTTATATGAAATGTTAATTAAACTGCCAAGACGAGGGATGCTTTACGCGTTGTTTGCTTTCGTACGTACCACGTAATACGTATAATATTGATATACATGGAAACACCGAAAACGAATACGTATACTATAGTAAATATGTAGTATGTGTGCAGACGAAATCTAAAGCGACAAGTAAATTAGCTATACAGATATATTACGAACCCGTGGTTTTTGCACACCTCGTTTCCTAATCCGTGAACATTTCCTTAACACTAACACGCCGTAATTTTATCTGCTCCGCAATAAATCGAGGCCAGAGGGGCGAAAAAACGCACACAGAAACGTTAAGTCAAAAATATCGTACCGTAAGTAACGTAGGTAGCTTTAGCTAGGCGAATATACTCGCAGCAGTCATAAAACGGTACTATCGTTATTTTTTACAACTTAATAAAGCTCGACAAAATGACGGTATAATAATTCGCAATTAAACGCTGTTTTCAATTCGCGAAAATATTCTCCTTTTTTGGAAAATAAATTGTATCAGTTCGACGCGACGCGACGTATAAATTAAAACCGCTAGGTAAGTAGTTAAGGAGGGTATATAGGTCCCATATAGGTTAGCCTATAAGGAAGCGTATACGTTAGGTTAGGTTAGCCTACAAGGTAACGTGTAATACGCGACCCGTTTTCAGGTATATGGTATGCAGGTATACTACACCTATGCAGACGCGTGTT